>CAJUYH010004034.1:0-29105 GCA_910591685.1 Galerucella tenella | reverse complement strand
AATGATAGTAAATGAAAAACAGGGGAATAATTACGAGGAATTGAAATGTAATCACAAAACATTAGAAAGAGTAACAACCTATAACTACCTAGGAAGTATTTTAACAGAAGATGGAAAAATAGACGCAGAACTTAATAACAGAGCAAATAAATCAACAAGATTATATTATTCCTTAAATCAAACATTACTAAGCCATAAATACATTGATATAAATACAAAGAAATATACAACAAAATTACAGTACCAACTATAACTTATGCCAGTGAGAACTGGGTACTGCAGAAAAAGCATGAAACAAAAATAAATGCAATGGAAATGAAATATTTAAGGAGAATATCAGGTAAAACGAAATGGGACAAAGTAAGGAACGAAGAAATCAGAAGCATAACAAATCAAGACCGAATAATATCAAATATTAAAAAGAAACAATTGA
Organism: Galerucella tenella; assembly: GCA_910591685.1. Lineage (NCBI taxonomy): Eukaryota > Metazoa > Arthropoda > Insecta > Coleoptera > Chrysomelidae > Galerucella > Galerucella tenella. The sequence continues at coordinate 28,672 of CAJUYH010004034.1, read as the reverse complement.
ACTGGTTTGGCCACCTAGTAATGATGAAGCAAGATAGAATAGCGAGAAAAGTATTGGAAATGGGAATATCAAGAAAAAGACCAAGAGGAAGAACCAGGAGAAAATGGATAAACCAGATTGAAGAAATTGGAAAGAACAAAGGAAATACATTAGGAGAGATGAAGGCATTAGCCAGGGACAAAAAAGAATGGGAAACATGGGTTCAGGAAGAACTCCAATCCGACGCCTGAGAAGGCATAAGGATAAGAGAAAGAAAGAAAGAAAGATTCAGATGACAGTGGCCTGTTAGACAACGTAGGTCATGCTTGTTATAGTCTAACATTTGTTTCGAAGGATGTATAAAAACCTTTGAATGAACCAATGCTGGTACATTTTGCCAGAAGTCTAAAGCTCTTCTTGCTGTCCAGGTATTCAGTGTTTGTTTGGCAAAAACTTATTGAGATGCCAATTGTGGGTTCTGGTCCAATAGAAACACGTGCATCTCCCTCCCTTGCAAGAGAGTCTGCCTTCTCGTTTCCATCCATGCCAGAGTGGCCAGGGATCCAGACCAGCAATACTTTATTGAGTTCTCCTACTGAGAAGAGTTTTTTTGGCAGCAGTAACCATCGATCTAAACCCCATTGGAAGCTGGGTGGGGACGTGAGATCGTTTTCTATATCCCTTTTTTATCCGCCACTCTGTTAATGTAATGTGTAATATACAAAGGGTGAAAAAAATTCTATTTTCAGTAGAAAATAAACCAAAAAAAATAATAGACGTATTTAGTGACGATGTGGAGGAGAATCGAAGAGAAAATAGATCCCAGCTGTCGTTGGGTGAATTAATTTGACACGCGACATTATTATTTTTATATACAAAATAGGGTAGATTGGGGTAGGACTGGATTTAAAAAAAAGGAATTAATGAAAGGGTATATTATATCGAAATGAACAATGTGGATACAAATCAATATTGACGGATAAATAAACGAAAAAAGAGCAATAAAGTCACTAAACAAACAGTGTAATCCTAACATAATAATATGTACAGGGAGGGGTTGAAAACGTCCTATTTTAGTTGTGAATTGTGTATTTTTGACCTAAAAGATCTATTGTGTCCCCTTACTTCTTCTTAGTTTCCGAAGAGAGTCTCAGAAACTAGTAGTTCCTTTAGTCCCATTTCCCGGAGGAGTTTTAGGATGTCTGCAGGCTTCAACTTGGGTAAATGTTCCTCTTCTATCCAGTAATCTCCCAGGTGCTGTGCTCTAGGATTCTGAAGTGCTGTGCAGTTGGAAAGTATATGGATGGAGGTTTCTTCTTCCATGCCACAAAATCTACATTCTTCTTCTCTCACCCTTTTGAGATTTTCCAGGTGCCCATTCAAGCGACAATGTCCCGTTAGGATCCCTGTTAAAACTCCTAGGGCAGTTTTACTTTGACTTATGCATTCATTTGATCTCAACAGGTTGTAGTCACCCAGGAGAGTCTTTGACTGTATAAGCCCTACTAGATCTTTCCATTGGTCAGATCTTCTCTTTTTCTTGGCTTTACCTATTTCTTCAATATTACATTGGGGCTGATTCCGCAAAAGGGTTTAGGCCCCCAGAAAGGTATATCAGTCCTCCTCTTTGCTAGTTCATCTGTTATTTCATTTCCTTCTATTCCAGTGTGTCTTGGCTATATTGTTCTCGCCTAGTTCATTGAGTTTGTCTAAGCATTCCCACACCATTTTGGAACTGATTACACAAGAGTTCAATGCTTGAATAGCTGCATGACTATCCGACATTAGGATCATCCTTTGTCTTCTGTATCCTTCATCAATATTGAACTGGGCGCACTTATGGCGTGGATTTCCGCTTGAAAGATACTTGGGGTTTTTCCCAAGCTTTCAGAGTGGCCAGAACACTCCTATCCCAGTTCCTTCTATTGGCTTTTGAGCCGTCTGTGTACCATTGAATGGCATTCTTTCCAAGTCTGGTAATGGTATTTGGACCCATTCCTTCTTGTTGCTTAATTCCGTAAAGAATTTCTTTGAAAAGCTTTACTTTTTCATCATAAAGTCTTGTGGCATGTCCCAGGTTGTCTGATTTCTAAGAAGGAGGTGGTTTTTTTTGTATGATTCCTTTTCTACTTAGTCTGTATCTTGTTCTTTCTGCAACGCTTTCCACCACTATATGTAGAGGGGTGAGGTTGAGAAGATAAGAAATCTGATAGTGGCAAGTATAAAAAGAATGTATTTGCGTATTTATCTTTTGAATTTATTGTTTTCTTTGGAATTAGACACATTTGTTTCCCATAATTAATTCTTGTTACTTGGGAAAATACTATACCTAGCTTATTATTAATGGAAAATGATGTGGCTAAAAGGAATTAAGTTTACTGGAAATAATTCAAGCATTATAACGACTGAAATGTGGATTTTAAAATTTGCATATAGAAAGCTAGATAGTAGAACACAAATTAAAAGTTTGAAATTGTTTTATGTCGTGGTTGATGACAATTATTGCTAGAAATAATGTCTAATAAAGACATGTCGGTAATAAGATTTTTTTTCATTGTCGTATATATTTGATATTAACTACAAAGATAACCTACCTTTATATAAAAACATTTCCAGCTAATATGAAAATATTTTCCATGAAAAAGTACCATTTGATTGTAATTTAGATTGGAAAATTAGTGTCGATTGTTCTCACATATCCCTATAATTAACCCCATTCTAACCGAAATAATCATTTATTGACAACAGAAACTTTCGAATAATACTAAATAATCTATCTACAAGAGACATTAGAACGCTCTACTATTATCCATTAAAATATTTACGTTTTACCACGTTTTTCAATCAAGTTCTATAAATACAATCAATTTATATAATAGACTGGCTGGAAAGTTCATGATAGATTCACAAAGGAATTATTTTTCCGAACTATATTAATTTTGTCATGCTAGATACGTTTAGAAGACCTAATCCCCAAAAATCATATGAACGGTCCTCCAAATTGCGCCAGACTAGCTGATGTAATTTAATAGATTTTTGTCCAGCTGTAGGTTGCAGGACACCACCCTAGCATACTTCAAGACGGGCTTCACACACACACTCTCCGTCATCTTCTTCCTTTTATCACTCTTACCTCTCACATGCCATGTCGAGTCCTTCTCTTTCCCTAATTATGCTCTCAAATCATGCCACTTATCTACATCCATTCCTCCTCGCTCCTCAACATAATCTCCACCATATTTTCCCAATACACCACCTCTACCAGTTTATTTTCCATTTTCTTTAAAACTTCCTCGTTCTTCCAACATCTAAACACATGTCCCACATCATCCTCCATTTCACATCTTTCGCACACTCCAGTTTCTCTTTTCCCAATCTTGTGGAGGTAGTCCACGCTCGACCCATGCCCTGCGAGCACCTGCGTCAAGAAGTAGTTCATCTCCCCGAATTTCCGGTTCTTCCTCCGGTACTTCCTCTCTGGTCACATCCCTCCAGCGTTTCTATCTGGCTCTAGCCATCAAGTGCAATGGATAGGACCTTGACAGTCCTGTCCTGTATGCCTGCACCACCTTCAAGAGTATCCCTCTCTACATCCGCAGGATTGGTCTAACCCCTGCTTTTTCATCCCACACTTTCGTGCCATACAGCATACTCTGCTCTACCGTCCTGCCATTCACCCTCCTCTCCCACTCTCCCGGTCCTTTCACATTACCCATTAATCTCCCCAGCCATGCTGCCCTTACTTTTGCCTTCTGTGTAGCCTTCAACATATGAGTTTTGAAGGCTATCCAACCACACCCCTAGATCTTTCAACGCTCCTACCATCCAAACTTTCCTTCCCTTCACCATAACCCCCACTTGCCTTGCCTTGCTCCGCCCCTTCACCAGTAGCCCCTCCGTCTTATCTTCAGCCACTTCCAGTCCACACATGCTATCCCACACTTCCAAACCGTCGGTCCCAGAACCGAGCCCTGCGGCACTCCAATCTCCGTCCCATACCTTCTCCCTCTAGTGTCATTCTAGTCGCACATCACGTCATATAGTCCTTTACTAGATTAACCAGCCCCTCCCCTACTCCAAGCTTTATCAACGCGCTCAACACCGCCCGTTTACTGACACTGTTGAACGCGTCGTGACGCGTTGAACCTTTCCTCCCTCAGTATCCTGTTGAATAGTTCCAAAAAGTACTCTTTATTGTCATCCAACAGCCTCTCCACCATCTATCCCTGGGGATTTCCTTACTTGAACATTTCTCCTGATGTCATTTAATAGATTTTTGTCTAGCTGTGGGCTGCGAGACCCATCATAGTCGAGTTCTTTTTTTGTTTTCGATGGTTCTGTGTGACATATTGTATAATATCGAGCTTCAGATCACTGTAAATTGATGTGTGATGATGTTATTCATCTGGTAGACTATTTCTCGTAATTCATAGTATTTAAATGACTTAATTCATTAGCATTTTTTTTTTCAAAAATCTTTTGTTTTTTCAATCAAGTAACCCAAACTATTTTTTTTGCAGGTCGTTGGATTGCCGCTGGTCATATCCATCATCAGTCAAGGTGAGTACATTTTGACATGTTCTAATAAGTGACAATTAACCACCAATTCAAATAAAAACATATTTTTCTGGGATACATTTTTTATCGCATTTGTGCCATATTGAGATCAAACTAATAATAGCACCTTGTTCACAAAAGCTTTTTATTGACGAAAAAAAAGTATAGTCCAGTCATGGGCTGCTGACAGAAGTGAAATAACCAATATATAAATTTATTTGTACGATTGCAAGCGTGAGGATGACATATGCAACACTATACAGGGTGTCCCACGACGAGTTAAAACTATCTGTATAATATGGCAAACTACTTATAGTAAAATCATGAAAATTTCTACGTTTCGGTTTTCGGATGCGATCTTTTTAACTAAAATATTTTCAAAGATGGCGGACTTCCGGTTCTACCCAAAGCCGACTGTAACTTTGTTATTTTGAATGGAACACCCTGTATATTAATACATTTTTGGAATTTACGTAAAATTTTAGTATACTTTTGTCTGAAAACTTTTTGCGAAAAATGCATATTTTTTTGGTTATTGATTTTTTTGTAAAAAATTTGACGGTTGCAGACCCTTACAAATTATTTTTTTAAGAGGATACCATTAAAGATATGAAAATGGTTTCTGTTCGTTTGCTTTTAGCAAGGTCAGACCTATTTGAATCTATGCTGAAAAATTTTTCATTTTATACAGGGTGTGTAAAGAAAGTGTTCAAAGTTTAACTTCATAAATATCAAATTTATTTATTTTTTTAAATAGAACCACCCAGTTTTTTCTATTTTAATGCATTCAGGGATAAAAAAAAGGGCAAATTCATGTATACTTTCCTATACCTAAACCTTACCGTTATCCAGATATTAAAATGTTTTTTGTAAATTTTTCGAGATGCAGGATATCTTACTGCAAATAAAGCACAATTGTTCTTGTAACAACTTTGCCATATTTACCATGTATTAAAACCAAATATACATAATCTTTTTTATTTCTTAGTGCTTGTATCAACGGGTCAAATAAAATTTAGACCACACCCGCATCTCTCAAAATTTACAGGAAACATTCAATATTTGGATAACGGTAAGGTTTAGGTATAGGAAAGTATACATGAATTTGCCTTATTTTTTACCCCTGAATTCATTAAAATTGGAAAAACCGGGTGGTTCAATTTAAGAAAATAGAGAAATTTTATATTTATGAAATTAAACTTTGAACACTTTTTATACACACCCTGTATGGAATGGAAAATTTTCCAACATAGATTCAAATACGTCTGACCTTGCTAAAAGCAACCGAACAGAAACCATTTTCATATCTTCAAGGGTATCCTCGTAAAAAAGTATTTTACAAGGATCTGCAACGGTCAAATTTTTTACAAAAAGTATGCATTTTTCGAAAAAAGTTTTCAGACAAAACTACACCAAAATTTTACGTAGATTTCAAAAATGTACTAATATACAGGGTGTTCTACTTGAAATAACAAAGTTGCAGTCGACTTTCGGTAGAACCGGAAGTCTGCCATATTTTAGTTAAAAAAATCGTATCCGAAAACCCAAACGTAGAAATTGTCATGATTTTACTATAAATATTTGGCCATATACAGATAGTTTTATCTCGTCGTGGGACACCCTGTATACACCATATGCTCCACTGTTAATTATGTTGCATAACCAAAAATATTGTGTGTTGCATAAAAGCGCCACGATGACGCGTAAACCATGATTTTTGTTCACAAAAAAAAATACTCGACGCGATTAAAGCAGATTTCACTTCAAAAAAATAGTTTAATTGACGACAGATATTTGTATAGTTAATAGAACTATTCAATACTATATTATTCAATGCGTACATCATCGAAATTTTGCTCCTACTGTACCCATTGTCTCCAACATACAACCGTTGTTAGTTGTTATAATTTAATATATGAAAAGCCAGAGGCTAGATTCTATTCCCCTACTATAATATACTCTCTAGCACTGCAATTAGAAACAGCCAAGAGAACAGAACGGAGCTTGTATTTTCAACAGTCAAATACAGTTTTAGTCCGACGCCCGAAGCTAAATGGACGAGATTAAAAATCATCCCCGTACATTCGAGCCCTTTTTGATATCTCCCTGTACGGTTTTCGTTCGTCCCTATATAATAATATTGCGTGCTTCTAATTATAATGAACGACTGTAATATTTCGGGGATGCTCTGTATGGATTTGTTAGATGGGTTCTTTTGAATCATTACGTTCGGGATTATTTTCATTTAAATTTGATATTGTTACATAATATAGTTGTTAAACTCACTAATATACATCGTTGGGATGATCTGATCAGTTAATTTTGATACGCAAAAAATGATTACTCTTAAGTCCACTCAACCAAACAAGGTGCATCTTTCCAAAGGTCAGACATTATGTTCTTTTCCTCGTAGCCTATTTCCCCCAGTATTACATTGGTGTTGATGCCGCAAAAAAATGTCCCAAAACATGTTTCAATCCCTCTTTTTACTATTTTATCTGCCAGAAGACTTCCTAGGCCTCTCTTACTATACCTGGGGATTATAGGAGATGCAAGGTTGGACATATTTCGATTAAGGACATCGTAAGTGATGGTTTAAATATTCCTTGATCCCTAATATGATAAAAAACTGGCAAGACCCAAGCTAGTAATGAGCAAAGCACTTGGATAGTGATGATCTTAATCTTGTTAGTCTAAAGATGATCCAACCCAATCAATTCTGGTCATCATTAACCCAAGTTTACTGAGGCGAGACCTGATACAAGTGTGTAGTGGAATGAGCAACACAATATGCTCCCCCGCACAATATTATCCTGAGGTGGGTTTAAGGGTACGACAGGAGTAAAGGTAATCGCATTGCCGATTCTTTTGCCAGGGAAGCAGCTAGGCTAAATATTTTAGGACCCAGTGACACCTACGACCTAATGTCTTCGACAATTGCGGAACTGGCCAATCGTTACACCCACGCTCAATCCCTTAATAGATGGGATTGAATCAAAGGATGCAGTCTTGCCAGGATCACCCTGGACGACCCTGGGAAGCTGGCGTCGAAACCTAAGTTTAACAGTAGGATTTCTGTGTGTGAACAGGAAGATGAAACTGTCATTCATGTCTTATGCGAGTATCCGGAGTTATCTTCAATAAGAGGGTGTGTGTTCAGTGAGTCTTGGCCTACACATGCCGATATAAAGGAGATGTCTCCTAGTGATTTGTCCACCTTCCTGGGAAGGTCAGGATGGACGATGATCTAGGAGGACAACTCCTCGGGAGGATGTAACGGGTGGATCTAACGGGATCTAACGGGTGGCTTTTGCTAAAAGAAACCTTTACACACACACACACACACACACACAACCTTGATGAGCCCGTCCCACCCAGGATGTTCCTCTCTAAGCGAGGTACATCTCCGGGGAGGACTTCCACCACTTTCCCCCATCTTATCCGATGGGTCTCATCATCGTAGTTCGCGTTTCGGCGTACAGCTCGTCCTTAGATAAAAGGGCTAGCAGCTGGGGGCGAGCCGTCTTCTCTTTGGCCGTGTAACCTCGGTGGTATTTTTCTTCGGCGGTCTTCCGTTGTGTGTGTTAGCGCTGCTTTTACAAAGTGCGTCCTCAGCCTTATAGAGTGTGTCTTCTTTTCTTCCGATCTCTAACAGGCGACTAAGCCATTAGCTGAGCTAATACCTTTGTCACCTGTTCGAGGATCTGTTGTTTCGTTGTTATCGTCGTTGTTTTCTTGTTAGCTGCGGCTTGGGCGTAGCTGACTCCTGTCTTCTTTACTGTTGTTGCTGTTGTCCTTGTCTTCTGGTTGTTTGAGGCTTTTGGGCATCCTTTGTAGTTTGCCGGGTGTTCTCCCTGGCAGTTTGCGCGGATGGCCGGCTTGGTCTTCGCTCGTGGGCAGTCGTTGTATCGGTGTGGTCCTCCGCACTTCACGCATTTCGTGTTTACGTTACACGTCGTCTGTCCGTGGTGGAAGCCTTGGCAGTTGTAGCACTGCGTCGGCCCTTTTTCTCTTCTTTGTTCTTCCCACCTAATCCTCACGTTCTGGATGTGTTGGATTTTCCGGATTTTCTCTTTTTCTTAGGCTCCAGCTCCACCAGGTAGATGGGTAGCGGTCTTCTCTCTCCGAATCTGGAATGTAGTTGGGTTAGTCGATTTCTTCCTTGATTTCCTTGGTGTCCTCCAAGTGCGTTAGTCCTCGGATGACAGTCCTTGCCATCTTGTCTTCTTGTGGCATATACGTAAACCACTCCACTTCTTTTTTCTCTTCTCTTAGGTACCTTGTGATGTTCCTGTAGTCCTATGGTCCTTCGCAGGGTATTTTCACTCACGAGTCTTTCTCGGATTGTTATGTACCTCGTCTCAATGTTACGTCGTTCAATTTCTCTTCTTACGGAGCTCCAATGGGGGATGCTCCGCAGGATGACGGGTGGCGGTCGGTGCGTCGTCGTTGGCTTTCCTTCGGGCGACGGCTTCTTTTTTTTGTATTTCCCTGATGGATATCACTTCCGTGAAATCCATCTCCTCTCCTTCACTGTCTTCGTCTTTTCTTGTGGATTCTGTCCTCTGCGTCTTTCTGCGGACGCTTTCTGAGCGGCTTCGGCTTCTCTTCTACTATTGCATTGCTTCCATCGTCTTTGCCATGTTCTCCATGGCTTTTCTTAGGCCTGTCATCTCCTCTTCCATGCGCTGGATGGTTTTCTTCATCTCTTCTGCGGCTTTTTTCGCTTCTACTGCTTCTTTTTTGGCTTGGTCCCTTTCTTCTTGGAGTGTCTTCCTTATTTTCATGTTCCTCAGCATTTTCGTAACTTTCGTAACTTTCATAAATCGAAAAAAGTGTTAAGAAACACTTTTTGCGTTTTTTAAGAAACCTTTAGTCTTGATAGCCAGTGCATGTGAATTTATTTTATATCAAATTAAACCTTCTAGCTCCTCATATTTCTAGTTTGACTTTGTATTTGTTGGATAAATCCTTCGTAATTAATATTAATTTCGCGTTATAAATTTTCGACGTTTTAAAACCCGCAATACGTCATTTTATCATACCAGTATTGTGGATAAATTAATGAAAACGAATGACATGGTAATTAAATTTTGAAAATAATTTAAAAAACATGTACCTACTACCATAGAGCAACGTCCCCTGGTGTTTACCGAGGTGGGAAGCGTTGATAATTCTGTCCGTAGAGAACTATAAAAACTCATTATAATAGACAGGGCTTATTTGGTTTTGTTGTTGCACTAAATTACTAACCGATGAAGCACGTGTTTTCAAACAACAAAGTTAATTACATTTAACGGTTAAACTAAAATGAGTTTATAATGATATTAAGTAAGGATCTTTTCCTACGATCACATAGGAAAGTGACATATATCGCACTGTCTAGTTCTATGGAAAGTGGCCTTTATTCATACGCGTACGGAAAAAAACTGTCAAATGAATGAAGATTGACCAGTGGCAATCTGTCAAATATATAATTTTCAATTAAAGGAACCCGCGCTTTTCTTATGACAAAGTGGCGTTCCGTCAAATGTAATGAATTTTGGATATGATGTTGTACTCGACTTTTTGACCAAAAGTGTACATGGGACCAATTCAATCCTATGACTAGTTTCCGATATACAGGGTATTAAAGTTGAAAAATCCTGGTTTTTCGTGACTAGAGGAGAGTCGCCTAAGTCGTACCGCCTCCTAAATCGTACCACCTTAATTTTAATTAGAAATAAAGTGACTACAGCGCTCATGCGGCGCTACTAGCAACTAGTGCTTGGTCGTAGTGGCGAGACAAAGGTTGGTGCGTGTGCGGTTATTGTGAGCGATTTCCTGTTTTGGAGCTAATTGATGGTTTCCTAAATCGTACCGATTGCATCACTTGACAAAAAGTGTATTACCTTGCACAAATTACCACAATATTAGTGACTAAAAATTGGATTAACCTGTCTAAATAACCAATACTTCTTAGGGTTATGGTGCTTTTGCACAAGGATTTAATATAAGGTAGAAAATAAATAAATTGTAAAAAGTGGTACGATTTAGGCAACCTTCCTCTACGTAATTTTATTATTAACAAATAAATATGCATTTTTAAATGATAGTACCATTAATATGTTCTAGTTTATCGTAAACTTACACATAAATAGTTCAAAATGTCAACTTATACAGGGTTGGACTCAATTATACAAGGACCAATTTTTGGAAATCCAAGAAATTCTTATATTGAATGAAAACAAGGTCAGAAATAAAAAGTTACTTCATATTCAATGTTCTGGCATAAAATATACTAGTTCTAGAGGTATTCCATACAGGGTGATTCTTAATGCAACCTGAAATTAGTTTTTTTTTATATGAAATAAATAAGTTACACCATGTATTTTAAAAGTTGTTTTTGATGTTTAAAACGTATTGGTTACCTAGATATTAGTACTTTTCTTGAAATACAGGGTGATTTGCACATACATCTTGTTATTAAACCGACAAAAATTAGAGAAAATACACTTTTTCTGAATCACCCTGTATTTTATAATTAGATCCGTCAAAATGTTTAATTTATTCTGTTTTGTAATAAGCTTAAAATAGTAAATAAGCTGAAAAAATTTCAGTTTTTCAGAAACAGGGTCCCGAGGGTAGAGTACTCAGCAGAATAGGGATATTGAACGAAATTATAATCACATTTTTATTTATGGATACATGCTGAAGTGTACCGAACCATTGATAAAAAGATGAATAAATTAATTATTTAGTCATCCAGTAGGCATGTACTACAGTAAATTAATAATAATAAAAGTTTCATTTTCGAACAAAAGTGAGAAAAATAAAAAGAAGAATAGCCTGGAGCATAGAGAAATATCCTCTATGGCCTACAGTTTTGGCATTTTGACTTTAGTTTAATGGTCAAGCTTCGATATTTCTGTTTGATGTATTTGTTATTTCGTTCCCAGTGTCGAATTTTTATTTTATTTGTTCCTGTCTGGATGGATAGACGAGCCATAAACTTTTTCAATGAGGAAATTGAATCTCTTCTATCATTAGTGTAGTGCTGTTTCGTTCCACAAAGTGAAATGGTCCAGCCGATTCCTAAATATCCTTTGTCGCCGAGTGCCTTCAACAATATTCATAGCATCTTCTTCATCGTCGGTTGAAAGTTCCTCAAAAATATCTTGGATAACGTTTGTTAACATTGCAAAATTCAAAGAAAACAAAGTAAAAGCAATTAAAATATTCAGGTTATAAATGCCAAATTGTTGACAGAACCGACAGAACAGAGCAATTATCAAATCATAAAAACCTGGTTTTTCCATAAAGTTAACTTTAAACGATACCTCTTCCACCCTCAGGACCCTGTTTCTGAAAAACTGATCATAGTAAGATTATGAAATCTTTTCAGCTCATTTACTATTTTAAGCTTATTACAAAACAAAATAAATTAAACATTTTGACGGATCTAATTATAAAATACAGGGTGATTCAGAAAAAGTGTATTTTCTCTCATTTTTGTCGGTTTAATAACAAGAAGTATGTGCAAATCACCCTGTATTTTAGGAAAAGTACTAATATCTAGGTAACCACTACGTTTTAAACATCAAAAACTAATTTTAAAATACACGGTGTAACTTATTTATTTCATTTAGAAAAAAACTAATTTCAGGTTGCATTAAGAATCACCCTGTATGGAATAACTCTAGAACTAGTATATTTGATGCCAGAACATGGAATATGAAAAAACTTTTTATTTCTGACCTTGTTTTCATTCAATATAGGAATTTCTTAGAATTCCAAAAATTCGTCCTTGTATAATTGAGTCCCACCCTGTATATGTTGACATTTTGAACTATTTTTCTGTAAGTTTACGATAAATTAGAACATATTAATGGTGATATCACTTAAAAATGCATATTTATTTGTTAATAATAAAATTACGTGGTCACGAAAAACGAGGATTTTTCAACTTTAATACCCTGTATATCGGAAACTAGTCATAGGATTGAATTGGTCCCATGGACACTTTTGGTCAAGAAGTCGATTACAACATCATTTCCAAAATTTATTACATTTGACGGAACGCCACTTTGTCATAAGAAAAGCGCGGGGTCCTTTACCTATGTAATATCTAAATTTGAAGCGATCTATTTGAAAAGTGAAATCATTTTCTTGATTGAAACAATATTTAGGGCGCGGTCGAGGATCGAACCCGCGTACTCTTCGTCAGAAGTCCGATGTTGTACCAACTAATCCAAATCACCTGTTATATACTGTATTTGAAAATCAAGAGAGAGTAAATTCCCAGAAATGTTTTGCAGTTATCAGTGTTAAAGGCAGTAAACCATAGACGTGCGTTTTCAAAATTAAATTAATATGGAAATAGAAATATTTAATTTGTTTTAGTTATTTATACCTAGATTACCAATTTTAGATAGATAAACATAATTCGTAAGTAGTAATTTAATTTGGGTAAAATGAAGAAAAAGTCAATATTATTTTAGGCATTTTGTTTTAGGCATATGTTTATTTACAAAATATGTATATAATATGTACAGATAATCACAATTATTTATAAATTAATATGAGGAGCTAAAAAAACAATTAAGTAGGTATATGAGAAAAAAAAAACCAACCGCAAGGATAAAATTTGACGAGCAACATGCAAAAAATACGACAATATTAAATCTTAAAAAATAAAAATCTAAAAATAAAATTAAAGTACATAAATTAATAATTTTAAAGTTATGGTTCCTCGCACTCTGTGTCAGAAGATTCACCATCTGATTCTAGAGAAATTACAATGGGCTCTATAGTAATATCAATTATGTTATCTAGCTCCCACATTTTTTTTTTCTATTTCTGTAACGTGTCTAATACATTTTTGCCAATTTTCACTTGTTACTTCAGATATTGCCTTATTGAAGAGATTTTTAATATCTGATAATTTAAAAGTAGTGTTATTTCTGGCAACATAACCTTTAACTTGAGCCCATATCAATTCTATCGGATTCAGCTCACAATGGTAGGGTGGTAAACGAAGGATTTCAATTTCTCGTTTTTTGGCTATCTCCTCAATATTATATTTTTTATAATTTTGCTTATGTTTTTTAGCAATAGTTAACAATTCTGCCCTCAGCATTGTATTGTCAAAGGCTAAATTTTTAGAAGATAACCATTTTGCAATTTCATCCTTTTTCCATTTAGTGGTTGGTAAAGGTTCAAGTAATCTGGAGTGGTAACTTGCATTGTCCATTACAATAACCGATCCTTTTGGTATGAATTGAATCATCTGTTCAAAATATTCCTCAAACACGTCTCCATTCATTTCTTCGTGATAATCAAGGGTTTTTTTATTCAAATAAGAGCGAACCATTCTCAAGAAAACCGTTTGTACTGCCAATATGACAAATAATTAATCTTTTACCTTTTCCTATAGGTTCCTTAAAACCAGTAGTATATCCTTCTAGAAAAGCTTGATGGGATGATTTTATATTTTTGTCTTTCCAAACTCTTCCTACACAATGTCCTTCATTAACCCATGTTTCATCTAAATAATAAATGTTTTTATTTTGAGCTTTAACTTGTTGTATTCTTCTGAGGTACTGTCTTCTCCAACATACAATTTCTTCAGAATCCATTAGCATTGAGTGTCTGCCCATTTTTTCAAATTTAAAGTTTAACTCATGTAACATTTTCCATAGTTTATCCCGGCTTATTGTGGGTAAATCAACATCATTCGTAATGGCTTGCAAAACTTTATCTAAAGTTGGTATTTGCTTGTTTATAAAAAATGAGTGAACAAGCTTACGAATAGCATTTTTAAAGAACTCGTCCACGTTGACTTTTAATAGTTTTGGTCTACCTGGTTTCGGCTTTGGTGAGGTTACTCCACCTGATTTTTCCTCCTTTAGAACTCTATATATTGTAGATTTATAATAGTAGGAAAATGTAATCATCTTGAAAGGTATTCATAATAAGTATGATGAACAATAATTATTTCACTTTCAATTTCTATAATTATCCAACCAATTAATGAATTGTAATAACCTACCTATATTATATAGTTAAACTATTTGAATTTTTGTCACTATTGATAGTTATTGTTAATTTTCAAAATCAATTATGCTGACTTTAATTGTAACATTTTGTGTATTAATATGTCAGATGTTGATTACACATTATTTGGTGAAATTATCACGTGATCATAGGAAAAATACCGTACATTACTCGTGCGAAAGTTATTTCTCACACTCGTGTGAATATTTCTCACTCGTGTGAAAAATGACACTTTCCGCACACGTTATGTAATACACTATTTCCCCAAAAATCGAAGATTTGTTAAATATGCAGTTTTAAAATTGAATTTCCCATGTCTTTTGATCTAATATTATCATTCTTTTTATTCGAATATTCAACCAACTTTTATGTTAGCCGTTTCGGTCTAGCAGGTTATTTGAATACGTTTGTGTTGACACACTCATGGCCAGATATATTTTATGCCGTTGAAATAAGAAAATGTATTACAGAGACGAAAAAATTATCCAAGGATAAATTTATATTCTGGGAACATTATAAAATAAAGTTGGATGAGGCTATTTAATGGATGTATCTATGTTTTTTGGGGTGATATTCACTGAGACCTTCTACTTAGTTTCTGTGGGAAGTCTCAGAAACTAGGTAAAGTTAGGTAACTGTTCATCTTCTATCAAGTAATCTCCCAGGTGCTGTGCTCTAGGATTCTGAAGTGCTGTGCAGTTGGAAAGTACGTGGATGGAGGTTTCTCCTTCCATGCCACAAAATCTGCATTCTTCTTCCTCCACTATTTTGAGCTTTTTCAGGTGCCCATTCAGGCGAAAATGTCCCGTTAGGATCCCTGTTGAAACTCTTAGCACAGTTTTAATTTGACTTATGCATTCATTTGATCTCAACAGGTTGTAGTCACCCAGAAGAGTCTTTGATTGTATAAGCCCTACCAGATCTTTCCAATGGTCAGATCTTCTCTTTTTCTCGGCTTCACCTATCTCTTCCAATATTACATTGGGGCTGATTCCGCAAAAGGGTTCAGGCCCCCAGAAAGATATTTCAGTCCCCCTCTTTGCTAGTTCATTCCTTCTATTCCAGTATGTCCTGGAATCCATAGTAAGGTTAGGTTAGACTATATTGTTCTCGCCTAGTTCATTGAGTTTGTCTAGGCATTCCCACACCATTTTGGAACTGATTACACGAGAGCTCAGAGCTTTAATGGCTGCTTGACTATCCGACATTATGATAATCCTTTGTCTTCTGTATCCCTTATCAATATTGAACTGGGCGTACTTTCTTATGGCGTGGATTTCCGCTTGAAACCTACTTGGGATGCTTCCCAAGCTTTCACAGTGTTTGGTTCCTGACCCGAACACTCCTATCCCAGTTCCTTCTATTGCTTTTGAACCGTCTGTGTACCATTGAATTGCATTCTTCCCAAGTCTGGTAATGGTATTTGGATCCCATTCCTTCTTGTTGCTTAATTCCGTATCAAATTTCTTTGAAAAGTTATACTTTTTCATCATACCGTCTTGTGGCCAGTGGCGGCTCGTGAACTTTTTGAGAGAGGAGGCTGGACATGAAACGTTTGTGTAAAAATATACTTTATGCAGTCAATTAATTTAACCTTCGCGCAGCGGCCGTACCAGCTACCAATTATCTAAAATTACCTTTGTTAACTGAATTTTCAGCTTCATCGTGCCCTTTAAAAGCCAAATCTTGGGATCATAAATACAACAAGAAATCAAAGATTTTTTTTAAACTTCGCGGTTGTCTTTAACTATATGGTAATGATTTTCTGTTTCGCGTGTACGAGCGGAGTCAATCACATTAATATTTCATCTAATTCCGCTATCAAATGTGACACTTTACGTGACTCCTTGACGTTAGGTAACGTCACATTTTTCATAACCTTCATATATCAGTTATGAAAAGTAGTTATGTAAAAACTTTACGTAACTGTTTATGTTTCAACATAGAGATACCACATGAGTTTCAAAGAATAATTTATCAATTAGGTAGGTACTATCAAAACTGACAGTTATTTCATTATTTTAACTGTACAATTAACCCATTATTTTAAATCAATAGTATTTTGAGATTTATAAACATTGAAAACATTATTCAGGACACAGCTATTTAAAGTAAGTCAATTTTCTGGGTGAATACATCATAGTAACAATACTTCCAACACCATTTGATTCCACTTCAATATTATCATTGTAATTGAAGATTTTATTGATTATTCTAACCCTACTTCGCGTGGCGTTATTTAATTATTCCCGCTAATCATATAAAACAAAACAAACCCGCGAACCCACGCTCATATTCGTGGTTCGTACTTCGTATATCATCGCAATTACGAACGGCTAGCCCACAGAGAGTGTTGCCATTTTCGCGTTTTTGACGGTATTAGCAATTGGGCTGGTAGAAAAAATGGCAACTGTGTTGAGTAACACTTGTTTCCAGAGAGATGCTTGTGGAATCTAGCCTCAGAGCACTATTGTCAGATTCTAAAATAAGTAGTGAAAACGGGGAATTGATTGTGAAATTAAAAAATTTGGATAAACGGGAAATAAAATGAAGAATAATCAAAAAATATTTCTGGTGCTATTTGCTAGATAAATTGTTGAGGAGGATGAGCCTCCTTAGCCTCCTTCAAGGAGTCGCCACTGCTTATGGCATGTCCCAGGTTGTCTGATTTCTAAGAAGTGAGGAGGTGGCAATGGCTCCATAAGTGATGATTGGTCTGACTATGGCAGCGTGTTATTCATTCATTTAATGGATCGTTATTAGTTTGTATTTTATATTTAATAAACTTGGCTATATTTTTTCGGTCACGACTTTTTATTTGTTTTCAACTCATAAATCAGCATCTAACTACCACTGTGAGTTGTCTTACAGGGTCCTTATTTATCGACAAATGTGTGAATTACGGTTAAACCACTTTCCGCCTTTTAATCTGTCAGCAAATTCGCAGAGTTGCCGTTTTTCTTGAAGAGGGACCTTTCGATTTATTGCTACCAATTTATCCTGTTGATCCTGCGTCCAGGAAGAACTTTCCTAATCTCTATTTATCTAATTCTCTCAAATTTCACCAGTAGTTAATCGAAGGGTGAGAAAAAAATACAAACATCAACTTATTGGAAAGGTTCTGTAACAAAACATACATTTTTAAGGCTTAATTTATGACTGTTATAAAGTAAGGAAGGCTAGAGGAGAAAACAAAAATATCGAGAGCTGGCAAAGGATGCTTTCAAATTATTAGTATCTTCTGTCTTCCTGAAATTTCATTTTTTATTATACTGTAGACTGTAGAACAGGAATTCCCAAGGTAGCATTATGTCACTCACATGAACGCATTACACACGAGGTTTGAGGATCTCTTAAATTTACAATGTCCTCAACAACTATTTTTTTTGTGTTTTGGAAGTCGTTCTGATACCGGGAGCACTGCAGCCTATTGGCTTATTGTACTCTACTCCCACATTGGCTTCTCCGAAGATTGTTTGTCTCCTTGAGTCCAGTGCCTCACAGTCAGATAATATATGGGTTACGGTCTCGGTCTCCATGCCACAGAGTCTGCAGCTGAGGTCCCCTATTTTATGCAGGTGCTCTTTCACCGGGCTATGACCCGTTAGATAGCCTGTAATAATTATTAGCTCATTCCTACTGGTATTCAAAAGTTCTTCGGCCCGTTTTACACATGTGTCACCTATGAAGGTTTTACTATGTACCTGCTTTGGAGTGTTCCTCCACTGAAGTCTTTGTTGGCTTTGTACCCATTTTTGTATATGCCCTCGGACTACCTTCTTTGTGGTCCCAAGAGCTGATTCTTATCCAACATATGATGTTGCTGAACCTTTTCTCGCGAGTTCATCAGCTTGTTCATTTCCAGAAATACCGTTATGTCCTGGCACCCACACTAGTCTTACTTTAATATGATCTGCTAGTTCATTTAGCTCTTTCTGGCATTCTTCTACCAGTGGATGTTACCTTGCGGCTGTTTACCACAACTATGGAAGAAGATGTATCTAAATTGGGAAAAAACTAGAGATGGGATTTTGGCTATGGGGGTCTAAGGTTTTGATTGAATAGATGAGGCTTTTACTTGATGTATAACCATACTAAATGAAGAAATAAAACAATTTAACTTGTTGAAATCTACATTATATTGAACTTAAGTTGTTACGCGTTTCGCTAACACAGTAGCTTTCTCAAACGCGTTACAACTTTAAGTTAAATATAATGTAGATTTTAACAAATTATTATTGTTTTATTTCTTCATTTATCAATTTGGGCCCAAATAATTTGATAATACTTTGTCTCTTTTTCTATTGTACAGCCGGCGTCATATAAAACTGGTACAACTATTATAATCCAAAATAGTGTTTTTGTAGCTGTGTAAATTGATCTTTTAAAAATTGTCAATGCTAAACCAGCTGTTATGGTATAATTTCTAGGACAGTGATGCCAGCTCAACAAAAATGTTAGTATATGTAATGATGAAATTAAATTTTGTAAAGCAATAAAACAAATTGGAAAAAAGAAAAATCTATTATATTATTTATACACAAACAGTAACTAGCTTAAATTTAGAAATAGTGTGATATTGTAATAAATACAAAAGTATTACATTTTTACAGGTTCGAATATTTTTTTAAATAAAATTTGGTTGGTTAATTAGATGACTGATTTAAAAAAAGGTGAGACAAGGATCAAACTGTTGTAGGAAAAATTGGAAATGGAAGACCAGTTTTAACTAGAATAGAGCTAAACATAGCTTTATCTGATTATTTATACGAAAATCGCTTTAATACGGCAAGACATGCAAAAGATACAGAAAACTAATGCTTCAGTAACAACAGAATCGAGAAAAATTAGAAAACCTTATTCAAACAATTGTGCATTTGTAGCCATAAAATTTCAAAAATAACTACAAAATTTCAATAGAAAAGTTTACAGTTTTAGATTTGGATACGAGATCCACGTAATTCAGAATTAAAACATTTCAAATAAATGAACTAACAAATAGATCATAGACCATGGTAGCATGAAAGCCATGAAAGTTTACATTCAATAATTAATAACGTGTCATACCCCCATTATTATTGATAAGTTCTTGTAATCTTGTAGGCATTGAGTCAGTTAAATTTAATGTTAAATGTTCATTTTCTCTCAAGCTTTCCCAGGCTTCTTCTATTAGTGTCCATAAGTGAAAATTTGTTTCGTGGAATTGTATTTAAATTTTTTTACCATAAGCCCCCAAACATTTTCTATTGGATTGAGGTCTGGACTTTTAGCGACCCATGGTAGCGTTTCAATGTTATTTTCAGCAATATAATTGCGTACGCTGCGAGCAGTGTGCACTGAGCAATTATCATGTTGAAAAATAAAATTAATCATTGGGGAAGATTTCCCTAACCGATGGTAACATCACTCCATCTAAAATATCCAAATAATTCCTCGCATTTAATCTTCCTTCGATTCTCCAGCACATTCCTAAACCTCCTCTATACATCCAAGCCTAAACATTTACAGAAAACCGTCCAGACTTATCATTAGAAGAAATATAATTTTCATTAAACCCACTTCGAGGAGATCTATAAACTCTAATATGGCCGTCATTATGTGATTGGAATACTTTTTCATCGGAAAAAATTACCCTGCCCCAAAAATTTAATGTATCGTTTAAAACATAATTTAAGGCAAATATTATTCTACCTTGCTTATGTTCTTCATTTAGTTTGTATTTCCGGGCGGCTGCACAATTCTTTAAATTAGTTTTTCTAATTCTTCTTAATGCGGTTGTTATTGAAGTTTACTGCAACTTTTGCATGTCTTGCAGTATGGAATGGATTTTCCCTCAAATAATCAGTTAATGCTTCGTCTTGCTCCGCTGTAGTTATAAATGGTCTTCTAGTTCCTCTTTTTCTGCTAAAAGTTTGATCGTTATCCCACCTTTGTTTAATGTTTTGAATCGTGGTTCTACTTCTATTTAACTCTTGTGCAAGTCGTCTAATGGACCAACCATCCTCTATTTTGGAAATGATTCGCATTTTATCGAATTCACTTAAATGTGCTGGCATCGTGGATAATACGTTTTGTCAAATTTGACACATGTGTCTGTTTGTCATTTTGATTAGTTAAGTTTGGTTTACATAGGGAAAAAAAGTGTACCAGTTTTATATGACGCGGAGTGTACGCGTCAACATTTTGAAAAACACTGCTTCAAAGTATAACTGTATATTTAGTTTTATTTTTAAATAGGATCAATAGATGAATTTACCATTTTTGTGTGTTTTGTTTTGTTTCATCTATATGCTAACAATAAAATCAATTTTTGATATTGAATAATATAAAATTTTCCAGCAAATTAATAATTAATTATTGATTGACTTGTTTTCAAAATTATTGGAGGGGTAACATGGAAAAACACTTTGTCCATATATGTTAAATTAGTTGACTAATTTTTTAACGATGAAATATTTCAATCAACCACACTCTCTATTGGCTGAAACAATTTTTTGAGCTCGAAAATGGGGCAGGGTTTCTTACGAATATTAAGTGATATTTTTTTAAGATGATAAACTAAAAGAAAATGCAAAAATTAATTAATTATAAATTTTCCCAGTTGTTAATTTTGAAAATAAATGAATAGGCCAATCGGTATGGGTCATTTCAGACCAAAAGTACAAGTAGTTAGCAATACGGCTGATTTTTTTTTATAAGTACATTGAAGTATGTAGATCAATATAAAAAAAGTTAACCAGTCTATCGATTTTCCAAATTAGAAAAACAAAAATCCAAAAACTTTTTTTTTTCGAAATTTTTCAATATTTCACGCTGGGAGGAGGGTGGAGAAGAATAAAAAATACTACCGTGTAGGGGAAGTGTTTTGCAATAAAAAAGGACTTTTGCGTTTTTTTTGTCCCATCAATGGTTTGTCCGTAAAAAATTCGGTAAACTAAGTATGTGCTCTGCTGCACGGCGGAAAAAATATAAATATTCAAACAGAATTTTTTTTCAATCTTTAGTGAGAGTTAAGGTTGTAAATAATGAATAAAAGGTGATGAATTAATTTTTACATATTTTTATTGGAAAAAGGTATGAAAAAAATGATATCTTAAAATTATTTATTAATCATCTTTCATACATTTTCACTATATACATTTTGTTCGTTAAATATTAATCTTTACATTACATGAATATCAAATTTCATTTTGAAAAAATAAAGAAGATTCCTTCCCGAATCTATAAAAATTGCTATTTTCGCTTATAGTACAAAAAATCATTGAATCCAAAAATGTATATGAATTAATTGATTTTGTAATTATATATTCTTGATCTTAGAAGTTTCCCAAACATTTCTACGCAAACCCCATTAAAATTACTTCACTTTTATCAAAGTTACAGTATTTAATATACAGTATGGAAACCACTTATGGAATAAAATTTTTGGGAATTATAAGAAATGCCGAGACACATCAACTTTTGAATTGAGTTGTGCGTTATGTAAACGTAAAATTAAATGTACAGGGTGATTCACGCAAGTATGCCATAGTCGGTGTTGTTTTTTTTAATGAAACACCCTATATATTTGCATATTTTTGAAATCCTCTTAATGAACTGATTCCAAGAAACTCTATAATGTATGGTCAATTATGAATTATACAGGGTGAAATTTTTATTTTTACAATTATTAAACACATACATAAAATACCTGATGTATTTGATTTTAATACATTAAAATAGATGTTCAAAATTTTCTCCACCTAGTTGTTGGCAATAGCACAGTCTCCTATAGAACTCCTCCTTAACTTTGCTTAAAGTTTGAGATGAAATATTCCATATTTCTGTAGTTATCCTGTCTTTGAGGTCTACAATGCTAGTTGGTTGTGTTGCATATACTTTGTTCTTGAGATAACCCCACAGAAAAAAATCTATCGGCGTAAGGTCTGGCGATCTAGCCTGGCCACTTAATAGTACCTCTTCGTCCAATCCATTAATTGGAGAAGATTTCATCTAAATAAGTTATTACCATTAAAGCATAATGGGGTGTTGCCCCGTCTTGCTGGAACCAAACAGTTTCATTCGGTAAGCTAGGATCTATTGCGTTGGGATATAAGTTTGCCAACGCAGGAATAACTTCATTTCTAAGCATATTTAAATAGTTTTCAGCTGTCAAATTTCCATCTATAAATATAGGACCAATAATATGGTCGCCTATGATACCGGCCCAAACGTTCACCTTTTGAGGGTACTGAGTATGTGTCTCACGCATCCAATTAGGATTCTCTGCTGACCACTATCTACAGTTCTGTCGGTTCACTTCTCCATTTAATGTGAATGTTGATTCGTCGGAAAAAAGAATGGTACCAAGAGCTATCTCATTTCTGTTCAGCTTATTCATCAATCTTTCGCAGAAATCCATTCTACGATCTGGATCGTCTTCTGTTAACTCCTGCACAAAAGTTAATTTGTAGGGATAAAGTTTTTCTTCATGAAGACATCTTAGAACATTTGTATGACTAACATTATTTCCACGGGCAATTTGACGTGTACTTGAAGTTGGATTCTTTTCGACACTTAACAAAATATCCACTTTCACATCATCTTCAACGAAGTGTGGTTTTATTTTCAATGGCTTGACATGTCCAAGTTCTCTGAATTGTGCATGAATTTTAGACACAGTACTTTGTGAAATATTGGGCAATTCGGGATAACTGTGATTAAATAAGTTTGCCACTTCAACTTGACTTCTGCAGTTACTTATACCCGTACCCGATCATCATTAAAATCTCAATTCGGTGAGTCTCAGTTAAATATTTCATTGTTATGTCGACAAGGAAAGAGTGTTTGACAAAGATTTTACTTTTTCAGTATAAACTGTCAATACATCAACATATATTACATTATAACTGTACAATAGTTTATAATGTACTCCGCCGCGCTTCAGAAAATAGAGTCACGCGGATGCGGAACACGTACTTAGCTTACCGAATTTTTTCCGGACAAACCATTGCTCCGACGAAAGAAGCGCAAGAAACCTTTTTTGTTTCAAAACACTCCCCCTACACGATGGTATTTTCTATTTTTCTCCACTTTCCTCCCAGCGCAAAACATTGAAAAATTTCGAAAAAAAAAATTTTTCAATTTTTTTCCTAATTTGGGAAATCGATAGACTGGTAAACATTTTTTTTTATATTAATCCACATACTTTAAGGTACTCGTGAGAAAAAAATCAGTTGTATTGCTAATTACTTGTAGTTGTTTCCCCTATCGTCTGGCCTATAAAAAAAGTATTTAAATTAAAAATGGAAAATTGCTTTTGAAAATGAACCTCCAATTCGAACGTCTCAGTACTTAAACCACAAAAGTGACATCTACCGCATCATTATAACCAACCAATTTCCAATTTTCATGCATACTACAAAACAAATTTAATTTCCACTTAAATATTCCTTAGTCTTTAGGCAATATAGAAGCGAAATTTCTGCTACGCTATTGGAACTATTATAGTAGCTTTTGATTGTGCCTTTACTACCACCCTTATATGAACATTCAATAAAGATACTTAGCGCTTCCATTAAAGTTACATTTCGAATTTTGGTTTTGGCTTGATATATACACAGCGTCTCTAATTTCAGTTCCCTAGAGCAATTGTTTAATATTTGATTATGTAAATAATAATTTAAATAGATATTACACCAAAACGTGTATTGTTTTCATGGAACATTTTCCACTATTGCATTTATGGTTTTACTATAAATTTCCAACATGTTATCCATAGTTTATCTATTCTAACACGTTAGAAACCTATAAATAAGTATACTTGACGTAATAGATGATGTGCGATCTTAAAGTTGTCGGCTCTTTGTTCGACTGAAATTCGATACGTTACCGTCATAGTCCGCAATATAACTTGAAGGGGATATACGATTAGATAGCTGCATTAAAAATATTACGTCCACTATAACAAAAATGAAAATAAATATTTCCCAATAGAGTAGACGCATATTTCATATTTTGCTTGGATATTGATTTATAATAGTAAATATGACATCAAAAATTACTAAAAATAGGAAATAAACCAGTTTCCATTGGAAATTACTCCCAAATTTTGAAATAGAATTCAAATTTCAATGCACTTTCCGACCACAACCCGAGGATTTCCGAACGCTACCGATGATACGTGTGATGTCATCTCTCTTGTGTTTACTTATGTCGATATGGTCGGTATTGCATTAGGTTATGTGTAGTTGTGTGTTTATATTGTATTTTAATCAACTATTACTTGCTTCATCGACGTAAAAATATCATTTATATGTTTTTTTTATTTCTAAAAGTCAACGTAAAGTGGAAAGTGGACATAAATATTCGATATTTCCGACGTTTTTTAAAACTTTTAGAAGAATATATTATTTTATTTACTAATTCAGTGTTCAGTGACGATTCTTTCATATTTTGTGAGTAAAGATATGGCTAGCGAAGGTTTTGTAAAAGCACAAACTGATTACTTGTCCAAAGTAGACTCATTTATGCTGCTTTAATTTATGAAGTCAAACAGCTGCTTTAATGCAGATGAAATAAGAGGAGTTAAAGCATTATCGTAAGTACGATTTAAACTATGTATTATTTATATAATATATACCAACCATATTTCGATGTGTGGTCGTGAGAAAATTATGTTTCTATGGTTGATTCCTAGACATATAGGTACATAACCTCAAACTATTTAAGAATAAAATTTACCAGCATAGAAGTAGGTACTTACATTAAAATGGTCTTCTCAAACAAAAGTAATGCCCTTCTCTTAAGTGTATTTTTGCTTGCGCCATCATGTAAAGGAACAAATATTTGGTCTGGAGTTTTAATAGACGTTGATTTACACACTGGAACAATGCAATACTTGGAAAACAAAGTTTTTTTTCGGCTTTATCCATTTAAAGCTTTCAAAAACAAATTAGTTCACAAGAACTCAGAGCATGATACACGAATAAGAACGTAAACAAATAACGTCACTCCATGGGGCAGCCATCTTTATGACGTAAAGCGCGTTTTGGTGGACTTTCAAATTTTATGATTTTTAAAGTCGTGTTAAAAGTAAAGTTTATATTTTTTTGAAAAAATAGTCATGCATGATGTAAGTCAATTCCCACTATAGCAACATTCATGCTTGTACTCTATTCGTGAGGATTACTCCAAAGTCCTCTTATGGCAACATTGTAAAATATTGTGTGATTTTTCGGTGAGCTGCTTTGAACACAGATCTCTACTCATATTTACTGACATAAGAGTACTATTTTTATTTTATATCTGAATGATTTGTTTCTTAAAATCTTCAAGATACAAACCATCAGATCATCGCCATGGTTTCTGGCAACTTCGCGAATTAACAAATGAATTCTAAAGAATGAATAAGGATGAATATACGTGTAAAGGTTAACGCGATGTTGCCAGTGGCCAAAAAGAAAGTTGGGGCGGTGCTGGTTGACTTTAAAAGTAAACAATTCAGTATTTTAAAAGATCTATTGTACCCCCTTACTTCAGAGTCAAACTCGAATAATGTGAACCTACACCATAAAAACTGCCAAATTTAAATTAGGTAACTGAATTTTCACCATTCTATGTGATAATTAGAAAATGCGGAATGTTAAAATTCGATAGTATTCAAATAACAAACAACGATGTTATGATAATTAGCCCTCGGGTATATAGTTCAATCAGCGTCGATCCGACCGCACGGATAGCGATAGCAATAACTTCCTGTCAACTAAAATTTACATATCAATGACAATCCGTTCTCCTCTAAACCACCCGCGATTCATTATCTCTTAATAAATACCTCATTCACTCGCCATCATACTACATTTAATATTATCGAATTGACCTCTATCGCTGCGTTTTGCTCATTTTCATAAGGGTTGGTGGTTATGTATGATGTCGTTTCATTCAAGTTTAGCATAGAAATTCATCGATTTCAACGATTAGTCTAAAATTAAACAGTGTTTTGAGACAAAAATCTTACCAAAACAAAATTTGCTGTTAGATCCTTCAGCATGTTCTTTTCAAACCCTTGTTTTGATGACTTATAAAATGATAACGTTTTTAGTTATAGAATCATTAAATTTTTTTCTCACAGATTAATGTGTTGGAAGTGTTCTGTCAAAATTTCAGTAGAATACTCTCATTTTTATGATTTTTACGATTTTTTTAAGTTGATGGTGTTTTAATTTTATTTTTCGATACATTCATTCATTCGTAAGCTTGGGTTGGACTCAACAGTCAGGCACTTGAACTGAATCTTTGTACCATTACCCATTAGTTACATTCCAGAAGCTTCGTGTCTTCTATATAGGCCACCAGTTTATCTGGAGGAATCTTCAGTAGTTGTCTTCCGACTGAGTCCTCACAGAAGCAGAGTATGTGAGTAGGTATTTCATCGTAGAGTTCACATTTTCTGCACATAGGTTCACTAACTTGTCCCATCCTGTGCGGATGCTTCCTCAGGGTACAGTGTCCAGTCACCAGGTCGGCAACTGTCTTCAAATTTTTATTACCCAGTTTCTACAGCCTATACTAGATTTCCTTGTCTAACTTATTCAGTAGACTCTTAGTATGGAGGTGTCCTTGTGTCAGTCTCCCTTTGAGTTGGTGTTCCTGCCGGACTTGTGAAGGCTACTTTAGAACCTTCTTTAGCTAGCTAATCTTCAAGGCCAGCTTAGCATATAAACATACTCCGGTAAAATGGAGGAAAGTGAAAGTTATCTACCTTCCGAAGGCAGGTAGAATTTCTGACCGAACGCCCCAGTCATATAGACCAATTAGCGTAACGTCCTTTCTGCTTAAGGCTTTGGAAAAGCTAGTGGATAGGTACATGAAGGACAACGCTCTGAAAACGCGCCCTCTAAGCGAGAGTCGGTATGCGTATCAACCTGGTATGTCAACAGACTTGGCTCTGGACGATCTGAACAGGCTACTGTCCAAATCGACGACAAGGAAATAGCAGTAGCTACTTTTCTGGATATATAGGGAGCATTCAACAACGCCTCTCCAATATCTATAACAAGGTGTATGGAAAGAAGAGGGGTCCTCATGTGCCGGCACCCATATTACAGTTTTTTTCGATACAATTTTATTCAACCCATTTTTTTCCAAATTAATCCTACATCCTTTGTTTTATATAGTAGTCGACATCAGACATCCACATGATATAATTTAACCACCCATTGTTCCTTATTGCCTGATAGTTTTAGTAAGTATATCGATCTCCACATGTAAAACTATTCAAAATTATGCTTGTACATCCGATACGCGGTGGGCTGTAATAGACAAATCTAACATTCATGAATGTCATTAATCATCTATCTATAAATTCCTGATGAAAGTTGAACAATATCGTATTTCAAGAAGGTATTATCATACAGTGTGATCCATTTTGTTTGGAAGTACTCCCAGTAAAATCCGCATTTTTCATCCAATTTTGTTTTATTATTTTTTTGTTAGAATCAGTATCAAAAACAGTATTGTGGCACAAATTTTCATAGGTTAATTACTATTAATTAATTATTACTATTAATATTTGGTATAATGGCTTAATAACATACAAACTACTGGTATTGTTCATGGTCTTGTCTACTACTTCCTTGCGTGAGTATTGTCTTCTTCCTTTTATTATTTTATTTATTTATTTATTTAATTACAATATCCTCGGGCAAGCCCAATTACAGGATAATAATGACAGGTGAGAAAAAAAAATAATACAATGAAGTATTAGGGAAAAAAAGTAAGCACTCATATACAGCTAGGCACTCACAAAATGAGACTCACACAAATCCACCCAAATCCATTATCCATTATTTTGTTCGTCTCATAACTTTAATTGCACTGTAATTCAGTTTTTTTTTTTTGTTTTTTCTTCTTATTTTTATGTATTCAATATTAGCTATTTGAAGATAAAACGTGCAGAGTAAATACTACCTGATTGAGTAATAACAAAACAGGCAGAGATGCCTATAGTCTGTACAGAAAGTACGAGGAGTAATAAATCATTCATTTAAGTAGATTTCATAGACGTACCAAAATAGAGGGTATACCGTAAGGTACATTTTGTATTGAACGAATGAGTTGC
>CAJUYH010004033.1:15259-29125 GCA_910591685.1 Galerucella tenella | reverse complement strand
CCCATCTTTGTGTAAATCGCGTTCAAAAACTTTTTGTTTGCCAAACAAATTGTTCGCAGTTTAACTAAAACGGCATAAAAATAGTTCAATTTTTTAGGAAACATAAATACCTAATTACCAATTTCATCATATAATGTTTCCAGCACTATGGGTGTTCCTACAAATAAACAATTTATTAACAAGTGATGAACAAATAAGTTCAAAACGAGAAACTACTGCTGCTGCATTTCAACATTTATAGATACACATAGGTGCTTTTTGTCTGTCTTGCTACCAAATGCCAGTTTATTTGAAAATATGACAGATTATGATGACACTTTTTGACAGTTTGACAGTTTTTATTTTTGAGAAATTGTCCAAAATTTCAATCACATGAGAATGAAGTCATGTTTTTTGAAACCTAAAATTACCAAATTTGGTTTTTACCTGCAGCAACATCCTCAGAATAATTTATTCTTCCATTTTGTAAACTATTTTGTTTTGGTGATGAAGTAGGTGTTGGCGTCCCATCTCCATCAGAGCTACTTGCACTGAGAGATGAACCCTCTAATTTTTTCATTTTTCCCCTCTCAGTAGTTTGTTTTTTAATTGTGCCACATACAGCTTTTTTTTCAACACCACCTACAATAACAGTAACAACTGAAGACTGTAAATCTGAATAAAAGTCATGTTTTCAAAAAAAACACAATGCCAGAATTCCAATGAATATTTCAACTTTGTTAATTACCTTCAGCAATAACCTCAACTTGATTAAAATTGCCTTCATTTCTAACATTTTTCTGTGGAAAAGCTTTTAGTTTCGGTGTTGGAGGAGGAGTTATTACCTCCTCATCAGAGCTACTACCAACGTTATCTTCAGTCCATGCAGCTGGAATTTTTTTTCTTCTTCCCTTCCCAGCTTGTTGCCCTTCTTCGTTACTAGTGCTGTACTCAGAATCTGCTGCTTTTTTTCGAGCACCGTCCAAAGTCGCTAAAAATTGAATATTTGTACTTATAACCAAGCAGAGAATTGTTATATTAACATTACTAGTTTAGGTAGGGGTGTATTAGCAGGTTTTGAGATGAAGTCAGGTCAAAATTTCTTACTGAATTCTATAGCAATAACATATTTGAACACATCAGATTTCTGGTTCAAGATAAATAAATATTCATTAGCAATTCCAGTTATCAAAACAATCATTAATTTTGGCTATCATATATAATCTCCAAGAATTACTTACAACTAAAACCCTCAATTCTTAATTGGTGAATCTCCCAATTCTTTGTATCTGGCTCCACTCCTTTTTGCATCAACTTCCTTGCATTGAGTGATCTAGGCCAATAGCATGCTTCATCATTCAGTAACCAACTTGTTGGTATTTCTGAATACATATTCTCTGTGGTGAAATATACCACTGCATATGGTTTTTTAATATCCATTTTTCACCTAATGTTTCTTA
Source organism: Galerucella tenella (assembly GCA_910591685.1). Classification (NCBI taxonomy): domain Eukaryota; kingdom Metazoa; phylum Arthropoda; class Insecta; order Coleoptera; family Chrysomelidae; genus Galerucella; species Galerucella tenella. The sequence continues at coordinate 27,686 of CAJUYH010004033.1, read as the reverse complement.
TGAATTGTTATATATTTACAATGAATACAAAAATTCACTATTAATTTTTTAATGTACCTACAACCATATGGGTAGTACAGAATGTTGTTGCAACAACTTTGCAATTTGTTTTATTCAGAAAATGTAGAATTTAGTTAAAAAAATGTCAAAGGAATATTCCAGGGTATATTCTAAGAGTTAGTTGTTCCCAAGTTGGTTAGTTGTAAAAAAAAAGAATGGGTAGTAGAACAAAAATAATTTCAAAAAAATTGCAAGAAATATAACCAGAAAAAATAATAAATGGCGAATGAATAGATGGAATAATCTACAAAATGAATAAAAATTGTCTGCAATTTCAAATATAAAACAATATGTCAACAAGTACAAAGGGTATTACAATAATGTTTGGATAGGATATTGATTTCATTTCTTTTCAGTTTTCGTATAATATGTATTTGGAAAGTTGTAAATTTTGGCTTAGAATATACTCTGTCAAAAACAATAGTTAATGGAGTAGTGGAACTAAAACATATTCATTGCCAAACGGTAATTTCAACATTTTTTTAAAAATCAAAGTGATACTTATCTGTTTGTCACATACCAATATATTTTCTTCAGCTACTTTATAAATGCTAAGAAGTATAGAATTACAAGGAATGCTAAAAAACGGAATACTTGACTCATAGTACTTGCCAGAAAAGTATAAGTTATCATCAACTTTGGTTATATTATCAATAATTACAACTCTGCCATCTGTCAGTAAACAGCAATTTTCATTTTCTTTCAACAGTACAGAAAAATGTTGTAGTTCAATGCCAAATATTGCCTTATTTTTGTAAATAATTTTGGGAAGCTTGCAATCAATTATGTTGTTTTCTACTAATCTATTGTGAAGTTGTTGGAGTGGAAGGCTTGAATGTTTGAGTTTACGTTTAATTTTATACATCAAGTTCTCATATTTAAATGCACTGAACTCATCTAAACTACCATGTGCTTTCACATCTTCAGCCAAGTGTATTAAATTATGAACATTGTAGCTCATATATTCTGATCCAAAAAAATCACCAAACTTTTTTACAAAATATAATAAAAGTTCATTAGCATAGTCAATATTTTCATTGCTCTGATTTGTTTCGCATAACAAACGAATTGCTACAACTAATGACATAAAGTGATTGTAAATATTACTAGTTAAAACTTTCTGTAAAATAACTGGACCCGCATATATTAAAAAAAATCTCAATTCTGTAGCCTTCCAACGATCAACTTCATGTATGCTTCTAGGTTTTCGAGAAAAATCTGAAATACTAAATTTCCTTGTTTCAAGGTACAACTGATTGAAATGATCAAACTGAGTTTTAGTTAGACGAACATTTTTAGGGCCCTTTAACCATAAGGTTAAAATACGTTTTGAAACTCCCAGTAACTCCAAATGCATATAATCTAAGGGGATTTGTTTAATTATATCAATGTCTAAAGACTCCAGAATTGTTGATCCATGATGATGTTCAGGCTGTGTTCTATTCCGGAAAGATTCATTTGTTCGTAAACTTGATGTAGTGGATAAATACACTACTCGATTTTCTACATAATCACCTTCGCAAATACATTTAGAACATCCAAAATACCCTGAATGATGCTTAGTATTTGATATAAATGCTTTTGCCGGAGCATCACATATAATACAATTTAATTAAATAGAAAAACGTTTGTTTTGTATAACAAGTCCAGTTAATTTTAGATTTAAATATTCTTCTACAAAATATTTCAAAAATTCGTTTGAATCATCAGGTTTTTTTGAGCCATGGAAAACACCTATTACAAATGGTTCTGTATAAATACCTCTTTTAACAATATCTCCTAAAATAGGCCAAAACTGACTACCAGATGACTTGGAAATTGGTAGACCATCTATATTAATGTTGAAAGAAATTATACTATCGGTACAACTGTATTTTACAAATGCATGTTTAATACTTTACTCTAAACCAAAATGCACATACTGACCACCTCCAACATTAACCACATTTGTAAGGCACCTTGGGGTTCTCATAAGACTTCTCGCATCTTTGGGTAATTCAATATGGCCATGCCTTCTCAAAATACCTAGCAAATCGCCAATACAGCTTTGTGATATATTATGTGTATGGAAACATTTTCTAAGATCATCGGACAAACTATTAGTAAAATTTTTTTTTTTCATCAGCTTCATGGCTTTCTTTTTGAAGGGAAGGCAATATTGGAGGTGTAACAGTTAAAATACGTCCCGTATCATTAAAATTGTCATCGTGCTCACAAATATGAAGTGTCCCGCCTGCCGGCGATTCACTGCTGGGCTCAAATTCACATTCAGATTCAAACGATACATTTTCATTAGGTAGATCACGATTTGTTTTGGGTACTTTAGAGCAACTAGGTACTAGCAAATTTCTACTACTAGATAAAATTCTTCGCTGTTGTCTCTTAGAAAGGTTGGGAAAATCACGTGGCATTTTATCTTAATTATTTATACTTACTTAATTACACAGAGTGGTGGTAATATACGTCAGAACAAACACTATTCAAAATAGCACAAACAAAAAAATTATGCAAATATAATATCTCAGTATTATACTTGAATTATGAGTTTGTTTATATGTAGTCTCTTCTAAAAACCGCGAAAGAAAAAGAGACGAGACACTGAAATATTGTCATTTGTCAAAAAGTCGACGGTCAACTGAGTTTCGATGTTACCAACCAACAGACAACACACAACGAACCTTCCACAGTATTGCCAAACTAATATTGAATTAACAACTTTACGTAGCAGTTAAGTAAAACTTATGATAGATTAATGACGTTAAGTTTTTATGTATTAGCTACATCATATTTACATAAAATTTTTACATAAATATGCGGTTTTCGTATTTTGGCAATGTTATGTAAAATTTACGTAACTGTTTTACATAAACTTGTTCCATTAATTTTATGTCATATTTACATAAACGTAACAAGTGTGTTTGCTGGGAATCTGACTTCTTCAGTTTTTCTTTTTCCACTACAATCTGCAATTTTAGCAACTCAAGTTTTAGTTCTCTTTCAGCTCTAATCGTAATGATTTCCTCTTCAATTTTTTCCAACCTTCTATTGAGTAGTGTGTCATATTTTTCTGCAAGCTCTGACCTTGTTAATGATTTAATAATTGTTGTTGGACGACTCCTTGAAGCAGAAAGTGGTGTAGTTTTTTTTTTATTTCGGAAAGTCGATGCTATTGCCTAAAACCAACAGAAAAATATATTTTTAAATTCTGGTGTATAGGATATATGCCTACCTAAATTTTCATTCTTTCTCTTCAAAGTTAGTGTGCTTGTTGCTGCTTCTGAATTCTCTTCAATGGTATTATTCAATGAATTTGTGATGGGTTTCTTTAAATTAATTGGAATATACTTTTTCCATGAAGTTGCCTAAAATATATTAACATTAGCAACACATTTAAATGTTTAAGGCAGTATGTTTCAAGAAGTTTTTAAATACAAAATATCTAATTACCTCTTCCGAATCAGAAAAATTGTTTGCTTCATACACTACTTCAATTCCGTTATCTGGTATATTCTGACCTATTATGCAATCTGAAACAGTTGGTTCCTGAAAATGTTTTAACTGATTAATTATGGCACAATACTTTTTAAATTATTACCTCTTCACTAGGATCTTGGGGCTCAGTATCACCATCGATTAGGATATTAGGCAGACCAAATACCGTTTTTGAATTAATGACAGACAAAATAACTTCATGACATGGATCTTTTTTTAACTTGGGTACTGGTCCACCACCGGTAGCAAAAACTTGTTTTTTTTCTTCTGCAGCTATTTTTCGAACTTCTCTTCCTGTTTTCATAGAACCTTTTTAACACTTCAGGTGTCCTAGTTACCGTGTTCACTGATGACGCATTCACCTCAGATGTCACTTTTTCCCATATTTTATTTTTTTGTTCGCTTGAAACATTATCGGTTTTCTTATTTTGTAAAATGTTTTTAAAGTGAGCGCAAATGCCTTTTCTTCCGGGAGAAAACTGGAACATCTGATCCTCTTACTTTTGTTTTCGATTTCCATCGTCAAAAAAATTAGTCGAACAAAGCAATAGAATTATTTGGAAACTGGAATTATAACCATAAAATGTTAGTGTTAAAATTATTTGTATATAACGGGACTATTTTTACATAACCTATAAAAACAGCACTATGAAGTTTGCTTCGAAAGAAAATTCGCCATGTTGCCAAGCGTATTCTCCGATTAACTAAACAGTGTTTCTGACCATGCAAATGAAGCAAAATTGATCACTGATTGAAAATAAATCAAAGTTTTGTTAATCAATGTTTATAAGAAAAATGGTGCAACTGGGCATTGATCTTTTTCAGCATCTCATAACTTGATGGGTTCTCATTAGACCTTAACATCAAATTTATTTATTTAAAATTTTATTTAGGAAATTTACATATTTGTTTTGGGACATTACTGAATTACATTTACAACAATTTTTGCAAATTTAAATGGGTCCTTTAATATTTACATTACACAAAATTTTACAATTTCATTTTTATACTCATGTCGGATGGCTTGAGTTCTGTGTTCACTTAGATTGTCATTTGTCATTTGTTAATTTAAAATTGAAGTAGTGTCACTTCAACTTCCGTTAGACTAACACGTGTTCGTGTATCAGTTGAAGACAATTTAAACCAATTTAAAAATGTTCAAAATCTGAATATAGTTTACCCTAATCAGGGGATTATTTTTAATTTAATATTATCTCAAGATATTTTACTTTGTGACGTCAATGTGTTGTCGAAAAGTTTCTTGTAACAAATACCTGAGGAGTAAGTAATTCTTTACCTATTTCTTATTTTACATTTTCCAACTTTTATAACTTACTTGCAGGTATAGCACTGAAGATGGCTTAATAGCCGAAATACACCGAATAGAAATATGTTTTCTTGACTTTCTAGTCATGTGTACTCAGCTATAGAGATATTCACCAAAGGCAAATGAAACGCACAACTACATTCGGGTGGAATTAGTTGCTGACCTCCGAAGGCAACGCTGCGACTAGAATTGTGACCGGGTCTATTTAAATTAGGAACGTCCTTCTATTATTTTGTTTTAACAGTATACTGGCCATGGTTTTTGGAATACCTATTTAAATTATATCCAATCAAATCGTTTTTTAGTTACAATTTGGGTTATTGAGCATTGAGGATACATGTTTTTATTCGTTGGTCAATTATTGTCGTTATTTAGATATGTATACCTTTTTTACGTATGTTTGGTGTTTTTCATGTCCACTTATTTGGTGGATATATTTATCTGTTTTCTAGAATTTCTTACTTACTGTTTCATGTATATTTTATACTAATGGTGTTTTTCATTTATACAATTTCTTCTGTTACCCGACTCTCACTTCATAATAAATTTTAATTTGTATGTTTGCTCCTTTGTAGGTAAAAGTTAGGATATAAATCAAATATAAGAAAATGTCGAACAGTTGAAATTCTGTTTTTGGCTGCGTAACCTGATTGCATCGAAGAATAGTACTAAAACATGAAAAACTACCGAAAAGTTTTTTTTTTTTCCTCTTCGGAGCCGTCCTTTCGCCGGTACCACCTCAGCCTCCTGGGCTTATTGTGGATACTCCTAGTGTTCTGACTACAACCTATTCAGCCAATCCGTTCCCTGTATTAGCTCATACAGGTTCTTAGCTGGTTGATTGTAGAAGTCTTCTGGAGTCCTTTGGGTTCTACCATAAAGTTTCTGCCTTCTGTGGTCCAGCGACTCACAGTTGCATAGTATATGCAGAGCTGTTTCGGTATCCTTTTTGCATCTTCTGCATGTAAGGTCTCCGTTGTACAGCCCTATTTTGTTTAGGTGCTCCTTTGTGGGAAAGTGTCCCGTAAGTAGCCCCGTAGTGGTGCGCAGTTTGTTCCTGCTCATTGAGAGCAGTTCTTTCGCTACTTTTTCTGATGGTTCTTTTATGAATTTCTTCCCATGTATTTGCCCAGTCGTATTCTTCCAGTATTTCTTGTGTTGTTCTTTCAACCACCCTTTTAACCATGACCTGGTTAAGCATCTGGGGATGCCCACAGCAGGTTCGGGTCCGTTCATCAGAGTTGACAATCCTACTCTTGCGAGTTCGTCAGCTTTTTCATTGCCTGCGATTCCTTTATGACCTGGTACCCACTCCAGTGTTACACTGTTCCGAGTCGCCAGTCTTCTAAGTTCTTCGCCGCATTCCCATACTAGCCGAGATGTCACCCTATAGCTCTGAAGTGCTTTAAGGGCGGCTTGGCTGTCGCTGTAGATCCTGATCTGCCTGTTGTTGTAGGCTCTCATACTGTTAGCCCTTGCACACGCAAGTATTGCATAAACCTCTGCTTGGAATACAGAGGCGTATTTTCCTAGCGAGACGATTCCTTCATATTTGCTCGTCTTGCTGTATATGTCCGCTCCGGTGCCGAGTTCATTTTTAGATCCGTCTGTATACCAGATCAGTTCATTCGTTCTACTAAGTGGTGGTGCGTTCTCTTCCTCAAGCTCCTTCCGATCTTTGATGACAATCTCGAAGTTCTTGCGAAAGATATATTTGGTATTCATTTGGTCTGTTGGCATTTTGAAAATGTCATCACCCACCTGCCTTATCTCTGTGTGTCCTCTCCCATGTGCCACATCATGGTCTAGTGCTTTTTCCAGTCGGGTTAGTGCTGCCCTTGCTTCACACATTATGACATAATGTAGTGGAGGAAGGTCTAGCATTGTTTCCAGCGCCGCTGTAGGAGTAGTCCTCATTGCCCCTGTAATGCCAGTGCATGCAAGTCTTTGCACCTTGCTTAGTTTTAGCATAGCAGAGGATTGTCTGGTCTTTGGCCACCATACCAAAGATGCATAGGTGATCCTGGGAATGACAACCATTTTGTATAGCCAGTGTACCATGCTGGGTCTTAGTCCCCATTTAATGCCGTAAGTACGTCTGGCAACCACGAAGGTCACCTCCGCTTTCTTGATCACGTGCTGGAGGTGTCGGTTCCAGCAGCCGTGGGGACTGCCGACAGATATGTGGAAACAAAAGAACCTTTCAAAATTTCTTTTCTTACTTGCATATTAAATGGAAACTTTATCAAATGAATTAACCCGCTCTAAAAATGTTGTGGTACGCTCATGATAGAATTTTTACAAACAAATAATTCCCCTTTGAAAATTTGTGGCGTACGCCTATGATGGAAAAAAGCCTGACGATGACGCGAGTTCCATGACTTTTGTCCACTCAAAAAGTGTTCAATGCGCGTAAAGAAGAAAGAAGAAAAACTGAGCGTTAATGCCTTTTTGGCGATTAACCAAATATCGCCAACTGAAACTTACGGAATTACTTTCATAGAAAATTTGAAAAAATATACTTTTAAAAATTGAGGGTTTCCTAATATATTTAGCATTTAAACAAATATTGTCAAACATTTAATAATCTGTCCACTCCCCATGTCTTTCGACAACTTGTTCGAGTCGGTTGGGCATGCTGTGCACCATATTTTGACAATGTTGAATGCTAGTGGCCTCCCAGGCTTACTGAACTCTTTCCCAGAGTTCTTCACGATTCCTGAGAGCTTCCACGTGCAATTCATTGACATGTTTCTGTGCAACAGCCCACACGTTTTCAATTGCATTCAAATCAGGACTTCGCGCGGAATGCGCTAGAACCTGAAAAAAGCTTTGCCCCCACTCCATTCTCGCACAGCTCGAGAAGTATGAATTGGAGAGTTGTCGTGTACAAATCGGAAACCTTTGTCGACATTACAGAAGGAACCATAACATCTTCGAGAATGCTTTTATATTGAAGACCGGTAAGGTTGCCTTCTGTCATCCAGATGACACCAGGACCAACTATTGACATCCATGCCCACGTATGTATTAAGAACCGCCCACTTCGAGCTCTTTGACATACACATTCGGGTTCAAACCGAGTTTTACGAGGCCGATTAACTTTAACCTCACCGGATTTAGTTGATTGCCATGTTTTCTCATCAGCAAAAATTACAGAATCCCGGAAATTAGGAGGTTCCTGAAGTAATTCTTCCGCATAGCGGACTCTAGCAGTTTTGTGATAATAATAAAGTTTCTCTTTAGTTGCCGCCGTATGACAATTTAAACCCGCTTCTTCAAGCCTCCTCCTTGCTGTCTTCACTGAAGCAGGAAAATGACTTTTGGTCACTGCGTCCTGGCAAGTTGAGAATTGTCTTGCTTGTATTTAATTTTCAAGGGCGATGTCTTGTTGCGCTGTCGTAGAACGTGCTCTATGACCGCCTGGTAGGTTCTCAAGTGTCAAATGTTGATGATATTTCACATACAATCTAGTTATTGTCGTGTGGCAAACCCCCAAAGTTGTGGCCATAGCATTTTGCGGACATACCACCTTCTAAAAGTGCTATGGCTCTTACGCGGTCAGTTAATAACATACGTGGCATCTACAATAAAATAATAAAACATACTTTTTGTTTGGATAAGATTTGTCCTCCATATTTTTATGTCTTCGATAATGATACTTTTTTTCAATTTTTTTTGTGGTTACCAATGAAGACGAAAAACAACAAATACATGAAAAAGAACAAGATACCTAAGTCAAAAATACCGAAAATCGCTAAAAAATACCTTTATATTAAGTAATTCTCTAAAATGAATGGACAAAATCGAAAACTAACAAAAAGCACCAAACACTAGAAAAAATAACGAGAAAAACGAAACGAAACTTACATTAGTGTAATAAAAAGATTTAAAGCCAGATAAAATAAATAAACCATTTTTGTAGTTACCGTTGTTTCTGAGATTGCGTAGTGAAGAAAAAGAGGGGTGGCAAACTGAATAACGATAACGACGAACTTGAGAACTTGAACGAGTAGATAAGGTGTTAGATTTAATGAAGAGGAATCACTTTTTATAGTGAAAATATGTGCTGAATATGCTGACGTTTTCTATCCACGATATAAACACACCGAATATAGGATGTTGCGCATGAGTGGGCGGTCCCTAATAAGACGCGTGACGTCACTCAAGACCTTTTTTGTATTGCTGAGATAGCAGTTTTGTATGTTTTTCTCAATTTACGCGTTTATTTAATTAGTTACAAAAAAAACTGTAGATACGAATTATGTTCCAAATGAGCTGTTTTATACCCTGATGACATAAAAGTTTTAAAATTTGTAATACTTATCACACAAAACTCTTTTTTAACATTGTGACATTTCTCTTCGAAGTACTAAAACGCGATTTTCATGAAAACGGTGCAAGATAGAGTAAACTAATAGAGGAACTAATTTGTAGAGCACAAAATTTACTACAACACTAGTCTAGGAGGGGAATGCGAGATTGACTAAAAACGCGAAAACACTTTATAAAAAGAGGACTTCTATTTATGCAGTTTTCACACAGGCTTTACACGCTCTTTATTAACAACATTTCCGAAATAAGCAAAAAAGCGCTATCCCAATAAAATCGTTCCTGGAACGTGCACTTCACTGGATCCCATTCCTAGTAGACTATCATATTGTTACAATGTCATAAAATGAAATATTTTACGATTTACCAGAGATATGATCTACTGTGAATGAACCTTGAATTTGACAACAAACTTCAAAATATTATTGATTGTGTAGTAGTCAAATTTTTTCGTTGTGTCTGATAGGGACCAAAAATTGTTTAAAAATCTAATTCATCTTGTCAACGGTAGCTGGAACGCTACCGAAACGTCTAAATAAAATATACAAAAACATATTGTGTTTTAATTCCCAACAAATAAGAAAAAGAATGAGTGAGTTGTTAATTATTAAATATTAATAAAATGTAGAATACGTGATATGTAGGAAATGAAATTTAATCTTGAAATCCGGTATTCACTATTTTGAAACTATTTAAATGAAGAAATATGCCTGTGTAAAAACTGCATGAATAAAAGTCCTCTTTTTATAAAGAGTTTCCGCGTTTTTATTCAATCTCGCATTCCCCTCCTAGACTAGTGTTGAAGTAAATTTTGTGCTCTACAAATTAGTTCCTTTATCATTTTACTCTATCTAGCACCGTTTTCATGAAAATCGCGTTTTAATACTTCGAAATTTCACAGTGTTAAAAAAGAGTTTTGAGTGATAAGTATTACAAATTTCAAAACTTTTATGTCATCAGGGTATAGAACAGCTCATTTGGAACATAATTCGTATCTACAGTTTTTTTTGTAACTAATTAAATAAACGCGTAAATAGAGAAAAACATACAAAACTGCTATCTCATCAATACAAAAAAGGTCTTGAGTGACGTCATGCACACGACGGACGGAAAATGGAACACGGGAGCATCCGGCTCTGTTTTATATCTATCTAGAATAGGTATGGGCATCCTTTGACATGTTGTGGGCCAAACTTTAGAGTACAAATACGTTCGCGGGCCGCATTTAAAAGTAGTACATTTTAAAATAGTGTTGTAGTGCTCATAATTTTTTGCGATAGATATCAGACATGAAATGATACGACAATGTTATTATAATATCAATTTATTAAAATAACAAAATGGAATAATAACATTATAATTAAATTGTTAAATTTGGAATTGTTACAAACTACGAAAGTTAAATAGCGATACCGAAATCAATGAGACACTTGAGCTTGAACTAATCCATCGATGTTTGGATTAATTCACTGATACAAAGACGTAACGAATTTTCCAAATTATCGTCAGTCAGCCCTGTACGATATTATATATATCATAAGTACTGCCAAACACACAAATCAATCTTCTTGCGAATTTTTTGAGCTGCGGAAAATGGTCTTCTTCGAGGTATTTTTGTACATTAGCTTTTGTTGGAGTAGCAAATGAATTGAAACAGTCTTCCATGTTTCTTAAATCGCTAAATCTGTTCGAGAATTGCTCCGATAGTACCTTGAGTTCTTCAGCATATTGAGCATAAGCAATATTCTCACACGCAGAGAGCGTGGTGAAATGGTAACTGTTTCCAGACAGAATCGTATAGTGAAGAACAGTTGAGAAGGAATAATCTTGTGTTGCGCCGCCAGTGAGGCGGCAAACATCGAAGGCTTTGATGTTTGCCGCCTTATTCTTTGATGATCGGTTTTTATTTTGCAATATGCTAAAAAAATTCTCAGTTGAACGTCTACAATCTGACGCCTACAATCCAATAAAAGTTTCACTTGCGTCGTGGTTTCTTAAAACCACACAATGTTTTTTTTTTAAATTAGGTTTTTCAAAATGTCTCGCGGGCCGGATCAAATCATACTGCGGGCCGCCTGTTGCCCGCCCATGACTAGAAGATGATCCTTCAACAGTTTCTAGCCATTATAAACAAAAAATTCAACTAAATAAAGAGGCGCGGCCTGTATGTTAAACCGTATAGGTTACCTCAAGCGCAAAAAGCAGATATAAATAGACAGATAAATAAAATTCTCGATCAGGATATATTCGAAGAAGCAAAATCATAGTGGTCTTCTCCACTTCTTATAGTTACGAAAAAATTATTGAACGGAGTTAAACAAGCCCGTCAAGTAGATTTACAAAATTTAGGTTAACATTAAAGGCATATGATTTTGTAATACATTATATTAAAGGTTCTGACAACGTTACAGCAGATTGTTTCTCGCCTGACCTTCGTGTCTAATTGTTTCTTCAAATAAAAATAGCAGAAAACACAAATTACGACTATTCCAGTAACTGTGTCAACCAAACCAATAGCTTCTGTGTATGATATACTTGCACTCGTTGTTGAGCCTCCACTATTACCCGATTGTGCAAATATTACCTTTTCTTTCACTTCTATAGATTGGTTAGATCCAGCCATCTAGTTAAAACATCAAAATATTCTTCATAGTAATTATCATTATAACTGTAACTGTTACCACAATTTTAAGTTGGCTGGCAGGATCGCCATGTGATCACTTCGAGTTTTTAGAAAAATTTACAAGAATGTTGTGTACGTTGCAAATAACTAACCTAATTACTTAGTATGGAAACAATTTGAAGAAAACAATTGCAAAAGATTTGATACTCGATTTGATATTTAATTATTTATCATATGACTTGAAAGTATTTGTAAACATTACTGTAGTTTTCCATCAAAAGTTATTTTTAACTTGTATGTATAGTCTGAGAGCCAGAGATTTATATTCCTTAACCTGCTGAGCTCTTGGCTGTACTTCTTACTCAACGCTGTGAATTTTCTGTAGCAATCTGTATAGTAGCACTCAATTCCACCTGGATTTAAAGGCAGATTCACACTGTCGTAAATTATTTTATACTTCACACGAATTAGCAAGATCGCTTGACACTTTTTCAAAGTTTCTTCCGTGAATGAATTCAACAGAAGTTGCTTTTTAAGACAGAATACACAAATTCTGTTCATTTTGTAAATTAACCGAAGCGTCGCATCAGCGT
>CAJUYH010004033.1:0-10259 GCA_910591685.1 Galerucella tenella | reverse complement strand
AGCGTTTGGTAGAATAACCATTGAAATTTGAAGTAGAGGACGTTCAAAGGTGGGGGAAAAAGAGCCCTCTCTCTCGAATTTTAGCTATTGTGTACGAAAATTCGGATTCTTACCGACGAGTATACCTGTCTTTTCTACTTCGTTTCCAATATACCCGTTCATTCGCATACATTCTATTTCCAACGTAAGAGAAATACATTATATTTCCAACGTAAGAGATTCAATTCTTTATTTTTTATACCTTCAATAATTAATGCTTCTTCCTAAGCACGAATATTTTGCGAAATTACAACTCATACAAATTTGTTATGTGGATTAATTAATTGTTCAAGAACGTAATTAAATTTCAAGTTATAACAATAGCTAAAATCACATTATCAAGTGACATTTTCTGATGTAGATAAGATAAGTTTTTCTGAATCCACAATTTTTTATTTTTCTGCATAATAATACCGCACCAAACTTATCAAATGATTGAATAAATCGTTTGTCGATGCGATAAAAATAGTAATTATCCATAGAACCACAAATTAAAACATCAAATGACGTTTTCTAATTGTTAAAATAACAATACTAAACGTAGAAATAGCGTGATACGCAGCCTGAAACTCAAACGGCGCGCGCGGTATAACTTTACCTTTTTCACCTTAATAATCGGAGACACTAACAACTAAGATGTCGTTAGACATCTAGAGCTCCTCATTTTCCCTTCATGGGTAGAGCAAGCAATTATTTTATACTTAATTTATACTTTTTAATAGGGGAGAGCAATTGCCACGAGGACATGAACGAGAGAGAGAGAGAGCTTTTCTGCATATGCCGCGAATTTGGCATAGCGCGTGTCTGCCATCTAGTTCAGTACGTCAGCAACGAGTACCGATTCCTCCTTAACAGGAGGTTAGTACGTGGGCGCTACCGCCACGGTCTCACAGGTGGAGCTACAAGTACTGGATCTGATTTTATTATATTATGATATTCCCTTGAGGCAACTCTGTTGGGAATTGGATCCAGGCCTTTAGGTTCAAATCCCAACACCCCACAAAATGTGTGATTATTTGTCCCTTCGACTCAACCAATAGAAGCAATTTTGATCTGAGTTCTCAATACAAGCACGGTTTTTTTGAATAGGTTCTGGTAATTTAATGTAGTGAATCAATCCTCACTTCTAATTTATTTATGTTAACTTCTATAGAAACAACTCTAGACAAACCAGCCCCAGAATCTCTTTCTTGAAAATCAGCTAATTTTGTTAAAATTGAAATAATATAAATCTAATTTTTCATTATCCTCAATATCCTCCACAAAATGTAGTATTCACTTTAATAATATGAAATAAAATGAGGCAATTTTAAACTTTTTGTTGAAAAATCATGAAAGGATCATCTAAAAACTTTTAAAAGTCCTTATTAAGTAAATTTATAATGATTCCTGTTCTTATTCTACTAGCACAATCTGATACTATATTTTGCCATCTAGCTCTACTACGCAATTTGAAATTTAATGTCACATGTCTTTCCAGAATCAATTAACGAAAATGTATAAAATGATCTATTTTTCTTTGTAATTTCCTTTTTAATACAATAAATAATTTTTTAAATTTAATATGTTCAGTACAAGCTCTAATTTGTTTATTCAAACGGTTTAACCAGACTTCGGCATCTCTTGCAGTAAGTTAATCGAATGAAATTTTGTGCAGCTTCCTAATAGCTATTAGCAAATCATCAGAACTTTCAATTACAGACATGGCTTTAAAAATCAAAAACTCACTCTCTCCTAGTATTCGATTATTTCAAAAGAATTGGCCGGCTATACCTTTCCCACGTTGATTGTCCCTTTGAAGACCAGGGAATATTTTCTTTCTACAAAATAAGGGATTGCCGTCTTATATTTTTAGGTCACCCTGGTTGGAAGAAATGTTACAGCGTGTTCCAGTTCCAATAGCACGGTATTTCCAAAACGTCCTTGTGTAATCTTCGCTCCAATAATTTTTTGAGGTGCATTCAATGCTATGTCTCTCAGTTTTATAATGGTTTTCGACCCTACAATGATTATTACTTGGTTTACGTGGATTGATTTGAAGAGTTAACGGATGATGAGGATTTCCTGGAAATGATAAGAGAAGTAGAAAAAGGTTAATTTACTTATTTGTATACGACTTTTATACTTTATTGAGATTTTATACTAGGTTTTAGGTTTAAGGAGAAACGCTCGCATATTTCAAAAAAGAGAAAATCATTTTGAAAAGTGGACGGAAATAGTCATTTATGTATTAAGAGAAAAGTGATACATAATTGCTTGAGAGTAATGGTTACCGCGCGTTACGGAGCGCCGTAATTACTCGAAAGCAATAATGTCACGTTTTTGCTCGTAATACATAACATTTTTTCTGCAATCACTTAATTGTAACAATTAAAACAAATAAAGTAGAATTCATAAAAACTTTGAAAATCTGTCAGTTTAAATATGTCAATTCAAATATGTTTCAAACTTTTATATCTGTCACTGTCAATACAATTGTGTTTGTAGTATCGGTTGTTATGGGCAACGAGCGTTTTGCCATTTTTTACGCTCGGCGAGCGTAAAGTAACTTTCCTCAAGAAACGTCAACTTTCCGTTGTCAATGGCAAGCGAAAAAGCCTAATTTTCAATGTGATTGTAGAAAAATGAGTTTTTTTATAGATTCAGAATATCAAAAAACACTGCAATTGAATTTTTTTAGATGAACCACCGCCAGTGCATTGAGTATAACATTTTTTGTCAGCATACTTTTTCTTGACTCTTTTTTAAATATTTCTATATTTATTCACGTCACTTGTTCGTTGTGTAGCTGCACTGATAGAATTAAATTCTTCAGCCAACTGAAGCCACAAATCACTTGTTCGTTAAGTAGTTGTACTGATAGAATTAAATTCTTCAGCCAACTGAGGCCACAAATTTTTCTTATGCCTAGAACTTTCTGCATCCGTTTTCTTACACTCTATAACGTTTTTATACTTAGCAACTAAAGAAATCAACGTCGTCGTCGTCAAATGCACTAAAATTTGGAGTACGCTTGTTTTCTTTATCTGCCATCTTTTCACTTCAAAGAGAACACACAAAATGATATTTAACGCCAAGCATGCTTTTGATCATTGACTGTCATTGATTAACGATTTCACAGTATGCAAAAACTGTGACAATTTTTCTAGTTAGTACCAACAATATTGATGAAATGCTCGAATGTTACTAGAGATTCGGATAACCAACCATAAAAATATTAATTTGACTGTGGTTCAACTGATCACAACACAAACATCTTTCGTACAATGATTGATTGATTTGACTATGGTCAACATGTGAAGAGGGGAAGAGTGCAGACACGTCAAGAGGCTCCGGCTCCTGGAAGATATTCCAGTTCTGGCTCGAGCGTCTGACGAATGCTTGCGCAAGTACTACTTCGCAACCCCATACAGGGCTATGATCCGGGACAGAGAATCCTGGGATAAAGAGACGCATACACAGCCTCATGGGACTGTCTGGTTCACAGATGGCTTATGCTCTGGTGACAGAGCAGGGGCTGGAATTTACTCTAGGAACCCAAGGACACAAATCTGTATACCATTGGGTGATGGTGTATCTGCATATCAGGCCGAGATATACGCTATCTTGGAATGTGCGCAGATAAACCTAGACAGAGGTTATGTGGATCGACGCATAACCATATACACCGACAGTCAGGCAGCAATTAAAGCCCTAAGTGGATCGGGACTTGCTGACGAATGTCGAGAACGACTTGCTGATCTTGCAAGTCAGAACGCAGTGCGGCTAGAATGGATTCCGGCCCACTCTGGTTTTGAAGGCAACGAAATGGCGGATGCACTGGCTGCGGAAGGGGCGGCAGCTCCTTTCTGCGGCCCGGGCCCGACCCTCAGCCTAACAAAACAAACGATACGCAAGAAGACTAGGAAGTGGCTGAGGAACCAGCACCTCGCTCATTGGAATGCCCTGCAGGGTCCTAGACAATCCAAACCTCTACTAAAGGGATGGAATGATGGACACGCTGGGGCAGCTATTGAACTACCAAGGAGTAGGTTGAGGAAGATAGCAGGACTCCTAACAGGGCACTGCTGTATGAGGAAACACCTCTACAATCTAGGAGTAGAGGAAAGTTCCCTATGCAGGGGTTGCGGCATGACTGATGAAACGTCAGTTTATGTTCTCTTAGAGTGTCCACACTGGGCTGTATTACGCAGGCGAATCTTCGGAGTCACTGTCATGGCTCCTGGGGACACAAGCAGGCATCCACTGAAAAAGGTTGTGGCCTTTATTGAAGGGCTCGGCTTCATGGATGACTAGGTAGCAGGAATGGCACAATGGGCCCGCCAGTGGCATCAGTGCCGGAACCGTGACTTTAGTTTGGCTAGGTCAAGGCTCGCCTGCACATTCTGTAGTAGTAGTATGGTCAACATCTGAACCTGGTTCAGTTGATCAAATGGTTAACTACGCTACATACAACTGGCCCTAAGTCCCACGGCCATTTTTTGTTTTAAATTAAAGTTCTGAACAATGGATCAGATTGATAACTTTATTATAAACAAAATAATATAAGGAAGTACTTTTCTAATGTTAACAGAAAGAGACTTATATACAGTGCTATTCAAACGTCTCCTACCCCCCTCGTATCTTTTGAACGGCTACACTTACATTATTAAAATTTGGAGGGTGAAGATAAAGTGTTGTAAACTTCTTCACAAATGGTAACAGGTGACGTGTTACTAATGGATGACGTCACAGTGCAACTCTGACCAATAATTTCAAATAGGACCCTATGGCAAGTGATATCTCGTTTGAAAGGCATTGGCTACATAGTCATATTAAATTTGTTTGGATTTAAACTAATTTTGACGGATAAATTAAATAAATACCTAAATTATTATTTCACATTTAAATATTGGAGATTTTTCAGTCCGCCGCTGGTTAGTTGTAAAAAAAATGACGTTTTCAATTTTAATAGTATTTGTTGCTTTGCAAAGTTTTTCTAAATAGCTAAATATTCAATTTTATTATTGTTAAACGAGACGTTTAAGAATTTACATAGGCAAAATGGTACGTACTCAAGCCGACAAAGTAGCAGCTATCTTAATAATTGGTGAATCTAGAAAGAATCTTCATGGAGCGGAACGTTTATTTAGATACCCAGATCGCCCTATCTCGAGAACTTATTTGAGGGAGCTTCTTCACAAGTTTGGAGCAACTGGTAGTGTTCAAGATGTCAAACAATCTGGTCGACCAACATTTAGTGATGATGAAAAAATTGATATAGTTGCTGAAATGGTAGTAAACCCTACTTCCTTTTCAACTAAAGTTGCGTCTATCTGGGGGTCTATTCACTAACTTGTGTGAGTGGTCGTGTAGAACCTCTCTCTCACAATTAAGCTTTACTGCGCATGTCACTCTCCTAAAATTATAAAATTCCTATTCAGGAAAGATAGTAGAATCATTGTCTAATATTGTCTAATCTAATATAATTTTTGAAGTAGTGGAGGTATTATATTCGATGTTTTCAGACCTCGGATTTGAAGATGAACATCCAATTCAGTCCACAATTTTTTGTGCCGTATCCATCTTGTTTTTCAGGGAATCGTCAATATATCCTTCTGCAACCGATGATGATTTCCATCCTCCGTGCAGTTTTAATCAATTCTTGGAAAAAAAAGAAAAATAACCAGGCAAGTGCGAGTCGGACTCGGACTCGGAAAACGAATTTACATGTTTCGCTTTTCGCCAATCCATGAATATCTGGTAAACCATTTCATACCTTTGTCAGACTATTTCTTTATATTAGACAATGGTAGAATGCTCATACACTCCTATACGAGTACTCTACTGGGTAAAACCAAGAGAGTTGTTAGATTCTGAGAGAATGGACTTGCGCACATTGTCTTTGGTCATACAATTAGATAGATAAAGGAAGATTATAATGTAATCACACGACATGTGCCTATTTACTTTTTAGTCCATAAAATAATGACTAAATATTGAATTCATTTTTAGTTTTTGCAGTTTAATTGTTTAGTTTTTGGAGTTCATTTTTTTATTTTTTGTAGTTTAATTGGTCAGGTATAATTAAAATTCAAAAGATAGTTGTCCTTTGAGCAACAAGTCTTTTTTTAATTGAATTAGCTCCATTCGTGCTTCATGCTCTTTTGTATGCTGATCCTGCTTTTGAATTACTGCTTTTTTCTGGATCTCTATTAGCTCCAATTTTTTTTCAGCCATTTTCTCAAACTTTTCTCCAGCTGAAGAAACAGTTTTATTCCTCTTTGGAGTGCTTGTCAATGCGGACGCCTTCGTTTTGACCAAGATTCTGCAACGAAATTGAGTATTATGTTCATAGTTGATTATAGAAGCTTACATTAGGAGAATAAATGTCTTTAATCTCAGGGAAAAATAAGTGCAGTAGTATTAAATTGAATAATACTATACATGGAATTTTTACAACCTATATATGTTGAATAAATTGTAAATAGTTCAGTACACAAAATAATTAAACTTACTGCTGGAACAAGCAGCTTCTTCAATTGATTTTTCAACCTCTTTTGGCATAGCTGACGTAGAATTTACTTCTACCATCTTCTGATCTTCTGGCTCCTCCATATTATAGTCATGAAAACCATAAGTCTCAGGAAGCATGTCTAAATTATCAGCTGGATCTTCCCATTGTATTCCAGTTATACCTAAAAAATTTAATCCCATTTGGTTACCTCCAAAATTTTGGTCCTTCAACTGCAGGGGATTTAAGTAATAAAACAAAATCAACGGCTTACCAAAACGACCATCAGCATCTGAATTATTGGTCAGTCCTTGAACACTTAAATTTATAGTTTCCGCCAATAATGATTCCTCATCATTTGTTGGTTGTGGAGGAGGTACATAAGGTCCACCTCCTGTACCTCGCATATAATTGCCAAGAGCAATCAATCACGTGATTATATGTTCACCCAATCAGAATTGAACTAAAACTTGGCAACACTCGTCTCAGTGTAGCCAACACTGGGTTAGTTAGCTCTTGGGATAAGTCGCAATGATAAACGCTTCCAAAATTTAACACCAGGGTTACCCCTAACCCGGAGATAGTAAACCCTTGGATTTAACCCTGCATTGAAAATATCATGGAAAAACTTATGCTGAATCATAGAGTATTACTCTATGTACTGAATCAGACGGTGGTTGTGCTTATATCAGTGTTTATATTTTTAAATTCAAACCCACTAACAGTACATTAGAACTAAAAATAGTTCTAAGATAGCCGCGCCACTTGGCAACGCTGGACAAAATGTAGTAGACGAGTCGAATGATCGTGAATAGGGTTTTGATGGTCCATGTGAGTGATGAGTGAGAGAGTACTCATATCGATGAGTAGTCGTGCACGAGCACTCTCACATGTTACAGAATAGACCCCCTGTGAAGTAAGTAAAAGTAAAGTACAGAGAGTGTTGGCTAAAAATAAATTCCATCCATACAAGTTGAAAATGGTGCACCACCTTTCGGATGACGACCCCGACAGAAGACTCGAATTCTGTGAATGTATGACAAATAGAATCAGTCAAAACCCACATTACACAAAAACAATTTGTTTTGGTGACAAAAGTACTTTTTGCCTCAAGGGAAATGTGAATACACAAAATGTAAGGTATTGGAGTGACAAAAATCCTCACACCTTTCGTGAACATCATACCCAATTTCCAGAAAAAGTCAATGTTTGGGCAGGTATTATGGGGAAGCACATAGTTGGTCCTGTTTTCCTACATTCAAATTTAAGCGGTGAAGTGTATCTGAAGATGTTACAAAATGCAATTGAGCCGTTAATTGTTGAAATTCTGGAAGATAATCCAGATGAATTCGGCCATCTGGAAATAACATTTCAACAAGATGGTGCTCCTGCACATTATTATGGTGCAGTAAGACGTTAGATGGATCGGCCGGCGAGGTCCTATAGAATGGCCACTTCGATCACCAGATCTGACACCATCAGATTTTTTCCTATGGGATACTTGAAATCCAAGGTTTATACTACGGCACAGATAGCATTGGCGTTTTAATTATTGAAGAATGCAATGCAATTTCAGCTGACACATTAGAACGAGTGCGACAAGAGTTAACTAATAGGATGTATTACTGTCAGGAAGTAGACGGAGCACATTTCGAATACTTGAGATAAGAATCCATTGTTGATATTTGATTAATTAAATTTCAAAAAATAATTTCAATACTTTTATTTAATTTATCCGTCAAAATTAGTTTAAACCCAAACAAAATTAATATGGCTATGTAGCCAATGTCAATGCCTTTCAAACGAGATATCACTTGCCATAAGGTCCTATTCGAAATTATTGGCCAGAGTGGCACTGAGACGTCATCTATTACTATGACGTCACTTGTTACCATTTTCACCTTCCAAATTTTACTGATGTAAGTTTAGCCGTTCAAAAGATACGAGGGGAAAAGGGGACTTTTCAATAGCACTGTATATGTACTTAATGAGTATACTGGACATTACGACAACGTAAGTGTTAAATTATTCAGAATGATGAATCTTGAAACAATCACGCTCAATGAATAAGGTAACTCCACATTTTGCGCAAAACCATCTAGCTCTCATATGGCACTCCTTACATCTCAGTTGTTTATTCAATTTGGAGGGAAAATGGCCACCTTCTTGGAGTCTCATGCTGTCAGGTACTGATCCTGAGGGCCTAGTTCTTGAGAACTCTCCTTTTTGAAACATTAGCAGTTCCGTGCTATGTTTCTTTGAAAAGCCAACAGATCCATTTTTTCTGGTGAAGCCAATTGATGTAGCCGCCAAGCGTTAACAATTGCCACATTTATCATGTGTGTGAACAAAACCCACCACCATTTCTTTCCTCGAATGTTGATGCGATAGTTGTTTACAGCTTGGTCCTGCAAATCAACACCATCCATACCGCGGTTGTAGTTTTGAAACACTTTGGGCTGTGGTACTTGAACTTTCGCTTTTGCAGCTGTCGACTACCGTCTGACTTGTCCCATTGGCTCAACAGAATTATAATTTGTAGCCATGGTTACCACATTGTTATCTTTCCAACGTACGAAAAGTAATAGAGAGTCGCTATCGTGTATGTGTTCGAAATAGCCTCGTTCCTTTTTTGAAATGATTTGATTGGTAAAAGTGGACATTTTTTTGTTCTGTTTCCTCTTACTATGCCTGTGGCTCTTTGACCTCTTTCTTTTAGGGTTTTCAAAAAATCGTGGCTGCTAAAATAGTTGTCGAAGAAAATAATATGGTCAGATGGAATAGCCACAGTTTCCAACAAATTCAAAACCACTTTGGGATCTAAAGGGAGATTTTCCTTACCAGGCAGCGTGCGAGCATTAGATGGCAAGCACGTGGTAATTCAATGCCTACCGAATACGACATCTTTGTATTACAATAACAAAGGAACATTTAGTATTGTCCTCTTAGCACTAGTCGATCACAATTATTGTTTCACATTAAAAGACATCGGGGGGTATGGAAGTCAATCAGATGGCGCAATTCTCGATCATTCTGCATTTAAAACTGCACTTGAATCAAATGCACTGGGGATACCACCAGAATGTGTTATCTTAGGAGATGATGCATTTCCATTAAAACCGTATCTTATGACTCAAAACCCCCGACGTCCAGAGATGCCATACGAACAAAAGATCTTCAACTACTGACATTGCCGTGCGAGGCGCATTGTAGAGAATGGTTTTGGTATACTAGCCAGTCGATTTCGTATATACAGAAAACAAATATGTGTAGCTGAACGTACTGCAGTTAAAATAGTGCACTACACAACTGGATTCGAAAGACCATTGGACCGGCTAATGATAGCATAACTTCTGATGTAGAAGACCGTGTGTTGACTGTCAGTTCCACTCTCGATTTCCTGCTGAATACCGCCGCTCCAGCCCCGTTTCCGGTTTTGGATCCGTCAGTGTCAATCACTTAGTCCGTTTCTAGGAAGGAGATTTCTTCGCTATCCCATTTGTCTCTCGTTGGAATGAGGACCTCATAGGGCTTGTCCACGTGAAGTTTTATGCCAGAAATATCCGAGGGAATCCCAAGAATGCAGGGGGGCTTCCATATCTGCCGTTGGTGTGGAAGACATTGCTCCGGTAATGGCCAGGCATGTTGTTCGCTGCAAGCCTAAAGGTAAAGGTGAATAATATGTTCCTTGTGGTATATTATTCATTCTTTTTTTAATTTTTTGGGA
>CAJUYH010004032.1:0-29127 GCA_910591685.1 Galerucella tenella | reverse complement strand
CTATATATACGCGGGTTTTCGAGTGAATCGAGGAGTTGTTCAGTATAGAGTGAATCAGTAAACAGTTTCAGTATACAGTGAGTGAACAGAAAGTGAATATAAATAGTGTTGAAGATAAATTAGGACAATTATTATACCGAGTGTAGATAAATTAATAGACATTAAGTAGTGTGTATATAAATTAAGTTTATGATAGTGTGTAAGTGTTTTTTAATAAATTAATAGTAATTAGCCATAGTGAGCGTATAATTTTATCCCACGGTAAAAACATTTTAAATAAATAAGAAAAACATTACAATACTATTATAACGGCTTACAGTGTCTTTGAAAATCAAAGAGCAAAGACCGTTCACTGAGAAGCAACGTTCACTAAGAAGCAACAACTACTTCCCTGGCTATATGCCACGAAGGACATTGAGTTACACTTTTAATAGTATTATACTATTACCTTTGACATCTATTGATAACACGCTTCACTAAAATGACAATTCATTAGCAGGAAACTGTGAATAAAATAGATAGAAACATTTTGTTTAAAATTAAACTATACAATCTAATTTTGAAAAAAACTATTATGCATTTCTGTGACAAATGTATAATTTTGGTTTGGGATAAAGTAAATGACTTTCAAGTTACAGTCCACGACTAACCACCGACCCGAAGTCGCGTAAATTGAAGTTGACCCAAGTCTCCAGCCGCAGCAAAAGGAATTTATTGCTGACCCATCGGGCCTCCAGGCTCATTCCGAGAGAGGAACAAATACAAAATGTTTGTTTGAACTTCGTGTTTTCTTTGGCAGGATTGTAAATAGTTTTGGTCAGAAGAGAAGCCAGGATAAGATGTTTTACGTTTTATTACGTGTCGAATTGAACGGGATGTATCAACACTTTGGAGTTAATTAAAAATATACAGAATATTTGGTAGTTTCTTCCATACTAGTTCTAAATTAAATAGTTCTTTCTCAAACTTTAACTTGTAAATCAAATTAATAGTAAACAAAGGATCTAAGCAAACGTAACAAAATACTTTTGAATATTTTACTGATAATGTGAAGAAGACAAAGACAATATTTTTTGTAGGTTAAGGAAGACTTAATATTAAGTCCCCGATTGTGTCGACTTAGCTTAAAATCGTAGTTGATAGCTGATTTAACCTGAAATACTTGTCTTTATGGATGACATTTTTGAAGTTGATTTTGATAAAATCTCGAAATTATAGGCTTCGAATACTTGAGATACTTTTTCACTCGATCTGATCATTTCCACAACAGGAATTTGCATTCTATCAAATATTTCGATTAATAAACCAATTTTATTTACAGGTTTTAAGAATGATAAAGCAATGCAACAATCCATGAAATAGATTTGATGACAGTCATTAAGAGTAACTGAAATATTAATTTGAAATAATTGTATAGAATTCAAATGAATATTCTAAGGCAATCACTTATTTTCACATTACAATAACTTGTGATTATATTTATTTCAGTAAAAATATAAATACAAAATATGACAGACTGCCATCTTAATTACTAAAACACCGATCACAAACGTGTGACCTCACCTTTTGTATACATAGAGATACATATAGGGGCAACAAGCCATAGGGCGCTCTGTAAGGTTTTTCTGTCATTAATTCAAATTATAAATGAAAATAAATCTTTAATCTTGAAAACTGTGAGATATTTTTGAAGTATTTACAGATGTGTAATAGCATAGAGACGCCATTACTATTCTAAGGTTTGGTGCGAAATTTGGATTGTATTTTAAAAATTTGTTCTTTATAATCTTTATTTTTCCAAAAAACAAAAACATTTTTTTCGATAAAGCATGCCTATTAAGCGGTTCTTAAAGTGAGGCACAGCTTTCGAAAGGCGTGATTAAATATCAAACGATGCAAAGGGACATAAATAGTATATTATACTATGCTCCAAGCGGAATGAGGTGCGAAGCTTATAAATGTCTTCACCACCATGATGTATATACAATTTTTCCCACTTCTAGCCAAATTTGAGACAAAAATTAAAAACAATTCACAAACGCACCACGAGAAGCGTTTACCCCGTCGTCTGACTGAAAAGTACACTGTCAGTTTTCGATATAATATGAATGTACTCGTTATGTCATCAGTCATTTTTGGTTGAGCGCGAATTTTAATCGAATGCCATTTTTATTCAAATAATTTTATCTTGATAGGTAATTTCAAGCAGCAAATATGTTAAAGACAATCTCCTGGGTATATCCAATTATATTGCAAAATTTTTTGTTGGGCTACTATCCCTGAATTATCAAAATATTGACCTAGGTTAATAATAAAAAAAATTATTAACCACTAGTGAAGAAATTCAACTTCTCAGTAGGCTAGAAGAAGCAATAAGGGTCATCTACCAAATTCGACCTTGCACCATTATGCTTTGTATATTTTTTTGTTTCCCTACGTCCTCACGTGTGAGTTCACATAACGAAAATTTTATTAGAAATCTGAAAGCTCCGCAACATGTAGGTAGCCAAGCCATCCAAGCGGATTTTGGTTCACGTACTACTCTATAAGCTTCGTCAGTACTGAACTGGGAGACCGCCGAGACCGGCGAGCGTTGTATTAACAATGGAACGGCACGCGACTACCGAAGCAGAGAGACAATGTCAGTCATAGAAGGATAGAAAAGCGAGAGATGGATTTTTATCCGATATTTTAGTGGTAACAACCGAATTTCAATAAGGAATTGTACGGTCCTAAGTAATTTGAGGATTCTGAGATTTTTATATAGTATTCATAAAGCTTCAAATTAGACTTCTTATCAATTAGTTTTTCCATTTAATCCATATTTAATTCTTTACAAGGGCTCAAACTTTGCTTAATATGTGTAATTACCTCATGATTCGTATTTTTTTCAACCAAATTTGGTTAGAATTTCAAAGTTTTTATTCGATGAGAACTCTAAGTTCAACATTAATCTACATGATATATTTTTTTCTTAATTTTCAATACATCCATTACCTCAAAATTCTTTCCAAAAATACTTCGATATTTTGTCAAATAGCTGCCGATAGATTCCCCTTAACTTCACAGCTAGTAGTGGAAAAAAGAACTTTTAGTTGCATGTTTTCAATTTTCTATTAATATTTTGGAAAAAAGTTGTTCTTTTGCCTTTAAATCTGCTTCACACTCCACTTCAACATTATTCGTACCTCAAATTTGAATCATAAATCCAAGTTATTTTATTTTCAAAGTATTTTCCAAATAAATCCCTTTGATTTGATAGGATGGATATGTGCTAAGTCCTGTATAAATGTATTTGTGAAGTGTTTATCTCGTCGTTCAAATTTTGTTATTCTTTGTGCAAATAGGGAGTTGTTTCTTTAGTTTGTAAATTTCGATGCGTTGCGTTTATATTGGCCGCCGGCTGCGAAGAGGAGGAAATCCACAGGATCGGACAGACCTCTTTCAGCGGAAACCTTCTGGTTGAATGGAAATAAATATACTTAGGTATATAATTAAAATTTTTTTTAATTTCCACTTAAACAATCACCTCGGTGTTCAAATGGTGTTAACTAAATCTTAATTAACTAGATTATATTTGAAATTGAGTTGGAAACCTCGGATATTCAGTTGTTTTTGGTTATATTGATTAGTTTGAAATTGTTGACGTTTATATTTTGTGAGTATGTCAAACTAATGTTGTAATTGCATGCGCGTACCGTAGAGTGAGAACGCACGCACCTGAACTTTTTTAAAGTATTTTAATGGTGATTATTTACAGCCTCCTTTCTCATAAAATTAATAACATTAGCTATAACTTCCAGTGTTTGCAAATTTTGCCTTTGAGACATGGTTGAAGCTCCATTATTTTATCAATAACTTTTCCCAGACTGTTACTCGCTGAATTTCTCACAGCAGCTAACCGCTCCTGAGCAGTCTGTCCGCACGACGAATGCGTATCGTGGGCTTCAACGTTTTCAAACTTCCAGGTGTTTGTGTCCTACTGTACTATATTTTTACTTCAATTGTATTTGCATACATATCATTTAGCTAGTCCAATTTTCCTTCTATCATGTCTAGATGATGCAGAGCAGTAGTTTTCTTTAGAAGCACAACTCATCCAGTTTAAAATGATAATTTATTTTCTTAGATCCCCAAAATCTATTATATCCGAAATTGTCGACAATTGCGGAACTAGCCAAACGTTACACCCATGCTTAATCCCTCAAGAGATGGGATGGAATCAAAGGATGCAATCTTACCAGGATCACCCTGGGCGACCCTGGGAAGCTGGCGCCGAAGAAATATTTGGCGATGACCAGGAAAAACCTACGTTTAACAGTAGGATTTCTGACTGGTCACTGTCAACTAAGGAAACACCTCTATACTTTGGGGCTAGTGGACACACCTCTATGCAGGATGTGTGAACAGGAAGATGAAACTGTCAGGCATGTCTTATGCGAGTGTCCGGAGTTATCGTCGATAAGAGAGTGTGTGTTCGGTGAGTCTTGGCCTACACCTGCCGATATAAAGGAGATGTCTCCTAGTGACCTGTCCACCTACCTGAGAAGGACAGGATGGACAATGACATAGGAGCACAACTCCTCGGGAGGATGTACAATGGGTCACATGTGGCCTAAGTGCTGTGAGCCTACACACTCACCCTCCCTACTCTACAGATACAGATCATATCCATTATATCTGAACCATTGTAATTCTCTAAAACCTTGTAGATATAATTTGATCATTTATTTAAACTCAAGTTAAAGTATAAGTCTTGTTAACACACGGTACAAAGGTACCTATTCTAGGTAGCAGTTTTCAAGCCGAAAAAAGAGAAGATCTGACCATTGGAAAGAGAGGATCTGGCCATTGGAAAGATCTAGTGGGGATTAGACAATCAAAGACTTTTCTGGGTGACAACAAACTGTTGAGATCAAATAAATGTATAAGTCAAAGCAAAACTGCGCTAATAGTTAATCTAATAGCTAATCCCAACTAGACATTGTCGTCTGAATGGGCACCTGAGAAAGCTGAAAATAGTGGAGGAAGAAGAATGTAGATTTTGTGACATGGGAGAAGGAACCTCCATCCACATACTTTCGAATTGCACAGCAATTCAGAATCCTAGGGCACCTGGAAGATTACTGGAGATAAGAGAAATATTTACCTAAGTTGAAGCCTGCAGATATCCTAAAATTCCTCCGGAAAACAGGACTACTACAAAAACTTAGTAGAAGTGAGAGGAAACAATAGGTGGAAGAATAATACTTATTCTCATTTTTTGGGAAATTAAACGAAAAAATTAACAAAACGAATAATAAATACACCTCAAGGAACATACAGAAGATAGAAGGTTATTTTGGCTTAGACGTAGAGGTTTGTTTTTAATACGGCCCTGTTGTATTTTAAAATATCCATCTCGGCGGTCGTTGTCGTTCTGTATGCACCCTTATTTTATCAAATATATCATCCCGTTGTTATTTCTGCATTACAGAGAATTCTTGCGCTCAAGTGCATTGCATATATTTGAACAAAGTTAAACCCGTTTCACCACTTACCATATTTAAACAAATACTCTCATTATCATTTGCTATTGTCTTGTTCTCGTCGAAGTTATATGAAATGTTTCCCTTTTATTGTGAACTAAAGAGGAGGAGGCTTTAAGTACTGTATTCATTGTGTGGTATTTTAGATATAGTTTAACTGAATGATTATTTCATTTATTTTATTATAATTTGAATATTGGAAGTTTGGAAATGAGTTAAAGCCTTTTCTATTCGCTGTAGTTAATCAAAGACCAAGACTATTTAAATACTGTTGCTAATTTTCAATCAATCAAGGTAGGGTTCCAGTAATTGCAAATCCATTTCGCCAATCAAATTACCAGGTAAAAAATATGGAACCACAAGCCGCTCATCGAAAATGCTAGCATGTAGGTACATCCAATTTTTGCCGTTGCTGTGTGTGCATCTTCTGGAAAATTTCGTGGGTCTTAGTTATACCAAGGAGTGAAAACTTACTCGTGGAAAAACCTATACACAATATTCAGAGACATATGCAGTTGTCATGAATTATGATTGAAGACTCTGTCATTCTGATGATGATATTTATATCGAAACAATTGTCAATTTACTTGCAATTTACAGATTTTTACAAATATATTGTGGAGTCATTTAAAAACAGTTAGTTTCATTTAAAACCATATGATGAGTAGATTCCACGAAGTGAGGGTTTATACAGTTAACTTACTTCATTTTGTTTAGGTTATATCTGGTCTGTGAATCATAGGAGAGAGTGATATCAAAAAGAAAATGTGGATGGTACACGGAGAAAAAGATTTATTTGTGACAATCAAAATCTTATTATGTCAAATAAATATGATTTTCCATATGGCATAACTAATATTTAATTTGTCGTTAAGAAAGGATTTGTTCTAAGTTCGGAAAGTAATATTGTTGATGAATAAAAACATATTCATTGTCATCAATAAAATGAGTTGTCTATTAAAAATTACATATATTCTTGTAAAACTGAATGATAATTGTCTGAAACAACATTTATTGAGGTATAATGACAAAATAGTTATATTAATATTTGGAAGCATTTAAATTAAACAAAGTAGTTTTCCAATAACAGATACTTACTTTTGCAAGCTAACTATATTGTTTTATTATAAAAAAATTACTTCATGGCAGAATGACATTTCTTCATCATAAAAAAATGTATTGTATCGGTAATAGATATTTACGTAATTAGTTATGAAAAGAGCGATATTGTTCAACAAGCGTACTATTTGCCAAAACGAGCGCTAGCGAGTTCTGCAAATTACGCGTTTACGTACAACGTTTTATCTAATTCCGCGCTTTCATAATATTCAATACAAATCTTCAATTACAATGATAATATTGAAGTGGAATCAAATGGTGTTAGAAGTATTGTTACTATGATGTATTCACCCAGAAAATTGACTTACTTCAAATAACTGTGTCCTGAATAATGTTTTCAATGTTTATAAATCTCAAAATACTATTGAATTAAAATAATGGGTTGATTGTACAGTTTAAATAATGAAATAATTGTCAGTTTTGACAGTACCTACCTAATTAATAAATTATTCTTTGAAACTCATGTGGTATCTCTATGTTGGAACATAAACAGTTACGTAAAGTTTTTACATAACTACTTTTCATAACTGATATATGAAGGTTATGAAAAATGTGACGTTACCCAACGTCAAGGAGTGACATAAAGTGTCACATTTGATAGCGGAATTAGATAAATAGATATTTACGTAATTAGTTATGAAAAGAGCGATATTGTTCAACAAGCGTAATATTTGCCAAAACGAGCGCTAGCGAGTTCTGCAAATTACGCGTGTTGAACAATGTCGCTCTCTTCATAACGTGTTTACGTTCAACGTTTTATCTAATTCCGCGCTTTCATAATATTCAATAAAATCTTCAATTACAATGATAATATTGAAGTGGAATCAAATGGTGTTAGAAGTATGATGTATTCACCCAGAAAATTGACTTACTTTAAATAACTGTGTCCTGAATAATGTTTTCAATGTTTATAAATCTCAAAATACTATTGAATTAAAATAATGGGTTAATTGTACAGTTTAAATATTGAAATAATTGTCAGTTTTGACAGTACCTACCTAATTAATAAATTATTCTTTGAAACTCATGTGGTATCTCTATGTTGAAACAAAAACAGTTACGTAAAGTTTTTACATAACTACTTTTCATAACTGATATATGAAGGTTATGCAAAATGTGACGTTACCTAACGTCAAGGAGTGACGTAAAGTGTCACATTTGATAGCGGAATTAGATAAAATATATTTCTTTACCATAAAAAGGTATATTGTCTGGATTAACGATATGTTTTTTATTCGTAAAAAATGTATCTTCCCAGCAAATTATATTTTTTTGTTGCAAACAAATGTTCCTTCTTCAAGAGAACTATTAATTTTTACTGAAATTCAACATATTTATCATAACCGAACCATAATATCCATTATATTGCCTTATAGTGAAAAAATATATTTCCTTAAGAAACCGAATTATTTATGGTATTGGTTTTTGTTTATGGAAGTTACCTACATGCCTATTCAATACACTAAGCTTTTGAAATGTTTCTAAATATTTAGAAATATATTAAAAGTTCACGGTGTATTAAGCAGTATGGGTAACTTCCAAACGGTTCTCTAAATAATTGGGTTACTTGGGAAAATATATTTTTCACAAATATTTGTCTAAGCCGTTTCCAGACAATGTCGAACAACAAAGTTGACTTTCGTTTTGTATGTGTGGACTAGTCGATCGAATTGGTCGATGGTTAGTCTGGACACGGATTAAAATTACAGTATTTTTATGACAAACATGTTAAAATCTAATAAAAATTAATGGTCTCTATTTATGCATAAAACTGTTCAGTAGGAAAGCAGGATAGGAATAAAAAACTTGCTGCTGAATATTTTGATCTATTAAAAAGAAAACTATAAATTTTTAAAATAGATACATACAACACATACTACTTGTGTAAGTCCTCCTGCTAATAACTCTTAGTAGTTGATGCGGGCATGTTTGTATTAAATAAAAAAAATAGATACCATACATTTATAAAATGGAAACCATACATTGTTAAAATTAAAAATACCTACATGATCTAAAATATAACCAACAATGGTATCCACAAGATAGCCTTGTCTATCCTTAAGTGTGCACATTAATGTTTTCCCCATAGTAGTTTTTTGGAGTTCATGGAGTAAATCTGACAGGTTTAATTAAGTAATGTGTATGTTTGAGGTACATTTCGCTTCCTTGTTACTTCTACCTACTTGAATATAATTGTCATTTATTCTCTCACCTTCAAAGATATCTCACAATTCTTGTAATCGCCATGAGTTTTACAATTCATTCACTTATTTTTGTCCAGAGCACTTTAACCACATACTTTACAAAAACAAAATAGTTAGTAAAATTGCAAAAACTGATCTAATTTCACATGCAAACTGACGCCAAACGTATACAGGTGGTGACCGTTACTGAATAATAGGGAAGGGTGGGGTGAGAATTCTTTGTTTCAATTGCCACATAATTTGTAGGCCGATGTGATTTCTTACGGGTGAAGAAATATGTGATTTTTAGCAAATACGTTTTTTTTCTCGCAACAATAAATGTACAATTATACTGAAATACTTATTTTTTCGGTATAAAGTAGATCTTATTTGAGGCTAATCATCTATAGGCTTATTTACAAAATGTAAATTCTGTCAGAACTTTTAAATGATTTACAATGAATATTTAATTTGTTGTTTTAAAGTGATGGAATATTATTGAAGATGTTAGGTTTTTTTCCGGGTGATATAACAAAATATTACATTGTGCTTCGTAGACTTTCATAGTTTCCGAAGAACAATTGTTTGACGGTGTGTATAAAGGAGAACCAATTTTTTTACATTGAAGAAATTACACTCTAATAAATCATTTTTTTATACCAAAATTTCCCAATATTTTCACGTTAATATGGCTTCTTAATAATAAATAAGCATCGTTAGCTTTGAACAAAGGGGGGTCAAACAAATCAGTTTATTTATCTATAAATAACTCTTCTCTCGGTGTATGCTGCTCGTCCACTCATTATTGCAACTTCAAGAGCGCTTTCAGACGAGACACTTTGTGGCTGGCTACTAGTGTTTGAAAAGAAGCATTCACACGAGACACATAAGTATAAGGAATAATGTATTTTTAGCCGCGCGATTCTTTTCAGTCACTAGTAGAGGGCCACGAAGTGTCTCGTCTGAAAGCGCTCTAAAAACTTATTTACTCATCAACATTTTAAAATTTAATTTATTAAAAAGTATAAGAGCGGATTTCAAAATTCAAAGACTGTTGTTAAGAGAATTGGAAGGGCTGGAAAATGATACGTTTCTCGACCCCTAGTGCCGTTAAAATATTTTGAAGTGAAAGTCGTGAAGTGAAGACTGAAGAGTGTCCCCCTTTGGTCAAACATCGACAGCTCTCAGCGTTTTTTTAAACGTTGACGCAGTTTATCCGGCCACGCTATATATTGAAGGTTCCTTAACATTGATTGAATGAATTTTTGGATCAATATAGTTTTCTATTCAAGACTGGCCTTCTGAATGATGTTAATGACCTAGGATACATTTTATTTTATATTTTATCTTTTTTACTTGGTGAAAACTTTTAATATGTAAACAACTCTTAAAGCCGCTGCTTGGGATTAAGTATTTTTGTAGAGATCGAGTGTAATTTGTTTTTCTTTGGAAAGTTTCCTAATAAACTTCAAAACTCATTAGACCTTCGCCATAGGCAGTTGTTAGAAACTTTCTCAACTTTTAAACGGTCTCATTGATATTCTAAAAACGTTGTTTAAACACCGAGGTGCCAAAATCTATTCTTACCAGCAAATCAATAAGAAAATATTACGGTTAATCTGTGCCTAAACAACTTTCCAATATTTTGTCTTATAATTTAAGTAAATTTAAGTAAGAAAGTGAATTATTTGATGTTATCAATAACATGAGCATATAAGTGTTAGTATACAGAGTATATTATCACTTATGCTATATAATGTATCAAAAACTTACCATCACTTTTAATCCTTTTTAATACCTATTAATTTTCAACATGTTAAAGAGGTATAACTTTAGTAACGTTAGTTCCAGTTTTCCAAAGATTTACCCCACGTTACATTAGAGTGTTTGGATTATGGTAGAGTGATTTTGTTGTATTACAATGAGACGTTCATTGGTTTGCTCATTGCTGATTGTTGTGTTCACTATGTAATTTAGATTATCATTACTTATTCCAGAGCTTTGTCATCAAAAAGTTTTTATTTCATGTCAGTAATTTTGAACACGAAACACTAAACTAAGTAAATACATAACAAATTGGAGAGGTGGATCTGAAATTGTAAATAATTACGATTAAAGAGAACATTGCTATTGGGAATTTGAAAAAATTCGTAAACAAGAGAGTAAATTCATTTACTCAATTGAAATTGAAGAACGAGTGATCAAGAGGCATGTAAATCAAAAAGCTTCAACAAAAGTCGTGGTTTCAAATACTTGCCATCTTAAATTTTGTTTTGTGTCAGATATAAATGTTAACAATAATACTAATGATAATGAAACGAATCTACAAAGCGCTCAAGCTAACAATCACCAATTTTAAAAGCGATGAGGTTAGTTCTGGAGCTCGTCGTTCTTCTGTAATAAATCACTCTAATTCTATCTCAGAACCTTCTACTTCATCAAGTAATGAAGGAGGAATAATGGAATAGGGTCATAAAGTAGAACCGAAAGATTTAAGTACTCCTTTTCGAAGAAAGAAGGGTAAGAAAGAAACCAGAAAGATGAAACCTGTGAATTTATTTAATGCTGAAGAAGTGATAAAAATGAAAGCTCCTCCGAATAAATACATGCAGGTTCAGAATACGACTTTATTCCGAGTTGTCTGCTGCTTTTAGCTAAAAACGTAGCATTATCATCAGGACGCTGACGTCCAACTATTTTACGGTTGTCCTTGTCCTTCTGAAAACCTGTGGACCTACTTGCCAGAAAAAGTCTGTCCCAGTTTATAGGTCCTAAACCACGACTAAAAATCCCAATTTAATTAGGTGCCAAAAGACTGATTCTGCTACGAGATAGTGGGATTTAGTCTACCTCTCTTTTTTGCGAGTTTGTTTGTTTTCAATAATACCTTTTTCGTCCGAGTCCATATTATTCAGACTCACGAAGTACCTTTTTATATATAGGTGCCAGGAAGCTATGTTCCAGAAACCTGGAAAAATTCCTTGGTCTAAGGACTTGTTGAATATTATAGCTAATAGAGAAAGAAAAAACCTAGGAATGCAATAGACTTTATAGAAGAAAGACAACTACAATGGTAGGGACATTTGCAAGGAAGACCGGTTGAGAGAGTATGGATAGCAAAATTTGAAAAAATAAAAAAAGGGGCAGACAGAGAAAGTTTGGGATAAGGTAATAGCTGGATTGCTGGATGAAAGAGGAATAAGCTGGAAAGAAGCACAAGACTTGGCTCAAAATAGGAAAGAATGGAAATAATTCGTGAAGAAAGAGTAACTGCATCTCGCCTTACATATTTCTTTATCTTTCACAGTCTACTGTTCTAAATATAAACATAGTAGCAGCAGCTTTTATATGTTTAGTAATAATAAATGTTGCAAGAAGGAGAAAAGCTTTACCCAAGAGAGTAATACGGAAACAATGGGTAAAAAGAAGGAGCGAAAATGTTTAGGAACTTTGCTTGGTGAAGAATGACATTGATAAAGAGGAATCTCTGATGTAAAATAAAAATAATAATATATATATAAAATTTTATAAAGGTAAGGCCTTTGTATATTTATAAACTTCGATCAGTGGGACTTACTTGATCATGTGACCACGACTATTTAACATACAATATTGCTTAATTTTCTTGGAACTTTTCACTTTATAAAATTTTGTATGAAATTAAAACTGAATAGAAATAGGACAAGTTTTTATTATTTGAAAATATTCAAAAAAACTGATACAAAATGTGTATGTTTTTTTATACAGTCACCAAATAATTTTCATTTCTCAAAAGCAGCTGATGCGTTTCAATAACAATCCAGCACATCGAATGTACACAATGGTATCCCAATCATAATAAATGTTCACGGATATAAAGTTAATGAATATTATGTTAAAGACATCAAAAGGATGAACATATTAATAACTGGTTTTAAATATAAAAATGAGAAGACGCCATTCGGAAGATTTTATTTCAGTCGTAAAGTGTGCTCTTGTGCGGTCTCAAAAGATATCAATTGCAAGTTTAATTGGGCATGAGAGTAGCCACACATGCTCAGGAAAATTACATCTGATATTAAACCATCTTTTTCGGGTCACCGACACGGCATAAAACTCATTTTTATTTATATCACACGTAAATTAAGAAAATAATTCAGCTGAAATGTTGTAGCCATTTTCTACCAGCTCCGGCCACATACAGCAATACTTTATTTTAAAAAACTTTAATGATGGCTTTGTTTATTGTTTGTTTTTGTCCAATGTTGACCACGTATAATAAATCTATCAAATTATTATGATACAATCCTTGCAATGAAATTGGATAACATGATCTAATTGGATCAGGTAAACAATGCCACAACATTGATCCTTTGGGAAACTACTTTTGAATGTACAGCAGGACATGAGATTACTTTAACGATATTACATGAAAAAGGAAAGAAAAAGTTTAATTAACCAGTTCCTTTCGAGTGTCTAGTTTCGCAAAAGTTTTCTTACGCTATCAATAGTGACAATTCAAGTTTTAATTATTGTTGGGTGCATTTTAAATGACTGTAACAAATGCTCTGCTGATTCTTCCACCATACAATTATTGTTTTTTACACTCTGGGTACGGAACCCATTACTAAGACTTCGCTGTCCGTCTGTCTCTGTCTGTCTGTCTCTCCATAGGCTGTATCTCATGAACCATAACATTAAGAATGTTGAAATTTGCATAGATAACGTATGTATGCTGTTGCTATAACAACAAATGCTAAAAAACAGAATAAAATGGATATTTAAGGGAGCTCACATACAACAAATGTGATTTTTAAAAACATCATGGAAATAGCTAAATCTGTATTCGGCAACTGGTGGACGCTTGGAATATTCACAAAATATTGAGTTATATTATTATAGATAGTGGTAAGGAACCCTTCGTGCGCGAGTCCGACTCGCACCTAGCCGGTTTTTATTTTTTATTAAAACCTTATCTCAAGCTTCATTCCAGAGAGACAGGACTGGGAATCTCAACTGGTAAACTGATGGCTCTAAAGCAGACTCTGGAGTAGGAGCCGGAATATACGGGGTACAAGAGAAGATCACGATTTCTCTAAGCCAAGGGAAACATGCTACTGTCTTTCAGGCAGAGGTTATGCCGGTGCAATGATGTGTATAAGAGTTGATGAGACAGGAGGTCGATGGCCAAAGAATCGTCATCTACTTCGACAGCCAACCAGCACTAAAGGCGATACACTCATATCGGATAACATCAAATCTGGTGTGGGAGTGTCGCAAGGCCCTCAACAGACTAGGTAATCATAAAAGAGTGACCCTAGCCTGGGTACCAGGTCCCCAAGGAATGAAAAGCAATCGAGAGGCCGATGAATTAGCCAAGCAGGGGGCAACGGAGGTCATGATAGTGCCAGAACCTTCCTGTGGAATTGCTAAATGCCTAAGTAAAGAGAGCGTCCACAAATGAATAAGCAACCAGGCGTCGCGCTGGGTGGTATGAAACCACAAGACAAAGACACGTCAAAGTATTCCTTAAAAGCCATTCGGCCAAACTGTCACGCAACCTACTATGTCAAAGTCGAGAAACGACGAGGATGATGGTGGGAGTGCTGACCGGACATTATAGGCTGAGGAAAGTTATGCACACAATTGGCATAGCAGATGACAGCCTATGAGGTTCTGCTAGGAAGAAGACTAAACCGCGGAGCACCTACTCTATGAAAGCGAAGGCCTAACAAGGGTGCTGTTTCACCTACTCGGAGAAGAAAAGCCTAGTGCAGAGAGCTACGCAAGGGAGGCGGTATCCAGGATAATAAGTCTAATAAAAAGAATAAAGCTAGATACCGAGCTCTGAATATAGGGAGGACCACAATAGATCTGCAAAGATCGCAGTGGGATAGGACAAAGAGCCACTCCAATTCTAATCTAATATATTTTAAGCTAGTGTCGTTTTGAGAAAAAATGGTATAGATTACAAAACCTCTCCCTTTAGGGCATTGAGCTTCTTTAATGGACTAAAGTAAGATCCACATTCTCCTCTGTGGCTGTAGAAACGGGTATAAACAGTATCAGTGTTGTGTCGGTCTCGGAATTCCCATATTATCACTAGTTATATGTATGCATGAATATTTCAACAGAATTATGCAATTTCTCATCAATCGGCAACACTGTACCTAACGAATCATACCTGAGGGTCAGCAATATTTTATTAATGGGATTCCATAATAAAGTTATCTCCTGTTTTATATTCATTAAGTTATTTCACAAGTGTGTATCTCGAAATTAATTTCATGCATAACCGATTTCCCATTATATTAATGTGTGGTCTCTACTTGTAACGAGTGAGGGTGATCACTTTTTATACCAGTAAATTACGAATTATCATTTTTATGAGAAAAACATGCTAAACGGTCGGTGGTATACATTTTACGGATTTTAGGGTGGTTAACAAATACAAAGTTGATTGCTGATTTTTGTTACAACGTAAATTAGAAATTTCAGTATTTTTCAAATACAATGAAGGTTCTATTTGATACATCCATAGAGAAATAACCTATATTGAGTGTTGTCGATCCTGTAGTAACAGTTGGTATTACGTTGATCGTAGCGCCCCAGTAAGGGTTGTCGGAACTAATTTTTGGAGGCAAGATATTTAAATTTGTTAGTTTGGATTGCGGGTAGGTGAATTTTACAATTTTCATAAAAATTGTTTATTATATTATCATTTCATTACAAAAAATAAAATTATATTTGGCTATTGATGGATTCCCCGCTAGATGAGGAGGCCTGTGAGGACAAAAAGAGTGAGTAGAAGTGGCTGGAGACTTTGCTGTGTGGAAATAGGATTTAATTCCAGCAGTGTCCCCGAGGGCGGACAGTTATTCCATGGGTTGATTGTATACTTAACGAGGAATGTTGTATTGAGGATGATTTGAGTCTATTTGTTTGGAATTGGGTGTGGTTTAAATTTTGTGCTGGAGGGTGACTCCCAAGATTGTTCTTGTTTTGTGGAAGATGATGTGGCAGAAGTAGATGGCAATTGAGAAAGCTCCTCATCACTTTCGTGCTTTTTGCGGCGTGAACGTCGCATGGTGGAATAAGGTAGGATCTCTGAGTTCACTATCACTTACTTTTTGCTGCTTGCACCTGTATCGTACTTTTTAGAGCGGTGCCTGGAGAGAAACCACTTCTAGGTGCTTTTTTTTCACGGGTTTGGTCGTGGCTTGATGGTCTGGTCTGATTTCATAGACGTTGGCAGGTAGCGGTGTGTACCAGTGTCCGTTAATTTAGTCACGTGTCTGTTCGAAAGTAAAACTGGTACTTATGAGGCTAATAAGAAATAAATGGTAATATTTGGGTATAGTTTATTTAGGATAAAAAGGCTATGACGTTGCAAAACCAAATATTGTGATGCTGCTAAGCTGTAGTTTTTTCTTTACTCAACGAAAACTAGAAAAGTCCAACCTAACCTAACATTAAAAAATATTAAATCATTTACATTTGAATATGTAACAATAATATTAACAATAATGTAAACAAATAGCGAAAACCTTACTAACGTCTCCGACAGCAGTAAGAGGGCCCCCATTTCGGCATTCTCGTTCAAAATATCTTAACAAAGATGTTACCATCTCTTGACAGTCACTGTTCAGTTGCTTCGGCATTTTATTAACTCCACACTGCAGATTTGCATAAATAATTAGTTGTGAAAATAACTGTTTTTTCAATCTACAGGAAGCAATGAATTTAAAAGCACCAAAAAAACTTGTAAATATTAGATGATGATCGAATGTCAATAAACGTCAAAACAAATAGGGGAATTTGTTGTTGATCTGGCTGTTGAGGATAAATTGTATTTACGGTTGGTAAATTAATATTTATTCTGATAAGCAGGTCTTTCCATCGTAAATAAACCATATATGTATTATAAAGAGTATTGTCCAGGTAAAGTACCTTGAGGAGCATCAAAGGTACAAGTTCTTCCACTGCTCTTTAACATAAGCCCGTTGTTTTCTGTTTATTAAGAATTTTTATAAATGGGCCCATTTTATTTGCGAAATCTAAGTTAAAAATAACAATTTTTATTGGATTTAAAGCCTTTATATGTTGGAAATAGGTTTTTTTGAAAATTTCAGACACTAGTTGAAGGTAAAAAATGATTAAAACAAGTTTATTTTTGCGGTAAGTTTTCTTTAAAGAAACATTTATTTTATTTTTCATGAAATCCGTTGAAACGAGAGGATTTCTCTCTACAAACAAATCTCGTCCGCCGCATTGATGTTGACGTGGCGTCACATTACTGAAAAGGGGCTGAACGCTGAAGGGCCTTTCGAAATTTGTCAGTGTAATTGGACGAACGAATGTGCCCTTATCGATCGCGGAAATGCGATAACTACAATTTGAAAGTGTAGCTGTACAAGGTCATCAATCTTTCCAGTTGCTCTTGTAGAGTATTCACTTGTAAATGATCACATGGTTTCAAAAAAGAGGAAATCAGTGCCGAAAGCAAATTGATGATACGTAAGGGGAAATGATAATTAGTTTGTTTTGCAGAGGCTGACATTTTCAGCTAGAGAATTTGTATAGTGAAGTGAAGTAACTACAATTAATAGCTGGCAAGATTTTGGAACATTGTTTTTCTTTTCTTTTATTGCGTTTAATCATAACTTCCAAATAAATTCCGTAAGATGAATAAGACAGACTTATGCAATTTTGACGGGAGAAAAAAGGATATGTATTTAGTTTTAAGCGATTCTAAGAAGTCTTTCACCAGCGAAGTTGTTATTTAAATGTCAGTTATGTCACTTTTTCAATTCAAAGTGACAATATGAATAATAAGAAGCAATTTTCCGGTATTTTGCATCCAGCAAAAAAATGGTACTTAATCTGATAGATTATTTCGAGAATGAATGAAAAAGTGGAAATTCGTCAATCAGTGTGCAGGAAACATCAACCATCGTTATTTTGTCCGGGTATATTTGTAATCTCACATTTTGGTAACCTCTGTGTCTTCTGATTTGATACATATGGTTAGTGACCTTTGAACTCGCACGATAAGAGCGCTTTTGACTGTATTCATGAAATATGATTTAAACTCAATGCGCTGCGTACGCTCTAGCCAAAAAAGGTTCAATGCACTGAAATACCCTGTAGAATTTGTATTTTTGTTTTAATTAATTGAAACATGATAGGTAGTAGCTCAGTACATAAAATTGTATAAACAGAAAGGTATATTATTTAAGATTGGCTTTACATTTAGGAAATAAGTTATTTTTTTCTTCAAAGACATTTTCCTTCCTTATTATTTGAGATAGCACATTCAAAATTTCATGGTCTCAATGAATAGCGAAGAGACGATGCATGATATTTTTTGAAACCAAAAAAAAATATGGTTAATGAATTTATACTCACTGGTAATACAGTCTCAACATTTTAATTCATTGTTATTCAATTAAGGAGAAAGGTGCAAGCAAGTAAATAGGAAGTAAAAAGGTGCTGCCAAAGCCGTCCTCTTACGGAATACAGGCTGTTGCAGAACGCTGACTATATTTACAGAAGCTTTATTGGGGTTTTTGTTTTTGGACAGCACGTGAACCAATCTGGAATTGCGCAGAGCTATTTGCGTACTTTATTCAGTCCTAAGAACTATTTTCAGACCGTTTACAATTGAACGGAGTTTGAAAAAACCCGAACATCCCGCATTGTCTATAGAACTGAGCTAACCTAATTAAATTGACAATTGAAGATAACCCATCATCATCACTGTATTGAGAGACAGTCTCTTTCACAAAGTTTTCGTTTTTAATATTATCCTGTAAGACTTCTGTAATTATAAAATTAATAATCACATCAAGGAGAACATCGTCTTCACTTGATGATGATGATGAACTATGTTCAAATATTTCCATAGAATCATTAGCATCCATTTGGTAAATATTAAATTTGAAAAGTAAAACTCCAAAATAAACAACACACAATAAATAAACCTCTACCTCTAACCTCTGCGAATTTACAAAATAGCTCCCAGCCTCCTCCTCTGCAAATGATTTTAGCATGCGTAAAAAATAATCCGAAAATCGTCCTATCTCGAGACTGGGAATTGGCTTAGACGGTTCTCGAAACGTCCAAGTTCTGCTCTTAAATAAACCCGAACGCCAAACTGCGGGTATCAGAACCATCCTGTTAAAACCCGAGCAAGCA
Source organism: Galerucella tenella (assembly GCA_910591685.1). Lineage (NCBI taxonomy): Eukaryota > Metazoa > Arthropoda > Insecta > Coleoptera > Chrysomelidae > Galerucella > Galerucella tenella. Next base: position 10,121 of record CAJUYH010004032.1, on the reverse strand, counting down.
AATATCGACTGCGCAAACTCCGGACAGTCTTAGAACAGTAATTACATTTTTTTTTTTTATTTAGTACATAAGCCCGAATGAAGCTAGAATAACTAGAGTTCAGTACAGGTGAGGGTGATTGTTGATTCAACTTTTTACGTTGTGTAATCGGTTTGTGATATTTTTTGAAAAAGTGTTTGTATAGTTTATTTACGATAAAAAGACGATGACGTTGCAAAACAAAATATTGTGATGTTGCCAAGCTGTAGTCTTATTCTTTACTTAACGAAATTAGGAAAGTCAATCTGATGTTAGAATGACATTTACATTTAAATATATAACAATAATATTAATAATAATGAATACAAATAGCGAATACTATTACTTACGACTCTTACAGAAGTAAGCGGGAGAAGTGGGTATTCTCGTTCAAAATAGCTTAACAAAGATGTTACCATCTCTTGACATTTACTGTTCAGCCGCTTCGGGATTTCATTAACTACACACTGCAGATTTGTCTAAATTATTAGTTATGAAAATAACTGTTTTTTTAATATTAATGAAACCATGAATCTAAAAGCACCAAACAAACTTAGACGATGATCGAATGTCAATAAACGTCATAACAAACTGGGGAATTTTACCAGTTGATCTGACAACGTCTTGAAGTTTTGCCAACCCGTTAGCTGTAAATTGCCCTGGCTGCTGAGGATAAATTGTATTTACGGTTGTTTTGACACCTACATAATTGAAAATTGTTGATTTTGAATATTCCTGCTCTGATGTTCTAAAAAAACGACCTACACTTGAACTGAGAGAAGATGGGAAGTATACTTAGATCAAGTTATAAATTTAGTGAAAGATACGTTTCAAATGTCCCTCTCAAGGTACGGTGTCTGTTTTGGAAAGATTGAAGCAATATCCTAAAGCGATTTTCGACAACTAAATAAGATTGTTCCTATAATAGGAAGGTAAAGTCCGTGCTATAAATAAAATTCCAACTACTCTGAAATCCTTCCTCGTGAATTGATTTTTGTAATCACTTTTTCACTATTAGAGGTTTGTATAAATTTGAAGGTATCAGACCTTGCTTATACAACGGAAATGTTATGTCTTTGCCAATATAAAAATATACACCCCACAAAAATTATCGCATCACTCATTATTTTTTAAATATTTTAAATGAGTTGCCTGTTTTTCGAATTTTATTATTATTACGAACTAAAACATACAGAGGACAAAAAGTTTGATTTACCAAAACATATAAAACATCTATAGAAAAAAATGAACGGTGCTCAAACTAAAACCAGCCAATGAATTTCTAATAGCGTGTGTTGCCGCCTCTCGCTCTAATTACACCTTAAATTCGTCTTGGAAGGCTTCTAAACAGGTTCTGGACGTATCCTTGCGGCATGTTTTCCCAGAAGTTAAAAAGAACATTTTGAAGATCATCTAGTGTTCTTATTGGTGCCGGATGTTGCTGAATTTGCCATCCTAGATGGTCCCAGACATGTTCTATTGGTAAAGCTCAGGGCTACGTGCAGGCCAATTCAGGGTGGGTATCTCGACCTCTTCTAAGTACTGCCGAACCACTCTAGCAGCGTTTGGACGAGCATTATCGTGCATTAGCACAGAGTTGTCACCGATGTGAGGCATATAGGGCACTACATGGGGTTATGTACTTGTCAGCATTTAGTCTTCCATCATTCACTGGTACTAACTCCGTGCGACCCTCGAAAGAAATTCCTCCTCAAACCATGATAGAGCCACCACAAAAGCTTTCAGTTTGACAAAAATTAACCTGATCGTGCCGTTCACCACGTCATCTATATACTGGTACAATCCTATCTGATGAATACAGACAAAATCTTGATTCATCCGTGAATAAAATATTGGACCAATCTTGAATATTCCAATTTGCGTGTTCTCGAACAAATTCCAATCTTGCTACTCGATGTTCTCTGGTAAGACGTGGACCTCTAGCTGCTTCTCTCAGCCTATTTCGTACTGTTTGTAGGCTTATTCGGACATAACGAGCAGCCAACAGATCTGTTTGCAGTCTTCGAGCGGTGGTATGCCTTTTTCTTAACGCCGTTAACCTCAAATAACGATAATCTACTACCGAAGTTACCCGTCCTTGTCCATAAAATTAATGTATTGGTGGAATAGAAAATGATGGTGTTTGGTCCCAAAATTAATAAAGATAGTTTTGGGCATACAACTTCACTTTAAAGTCAAACGAGGCTGAAGTGTAATTCAATATCCGTCGGTGCCTATAGCCCGGGAAGTAGATGTTGCTTCTTAGTTGAACGGTCAGTGTCTTTTGAACATATTTTTCAAAACTTTATAAAGCGTTAGAATAATTATTATTCTATGATATCTATTGGTAACTTCCTTTAGTATGTGTCTTCATAAAGATGTAAAACACTTTATGTACCTGTACAAGTAGGTGAGTAAATAATTAGTAAAATGTTAATGCTTGTAATATATTTTCATCAATACATTATGAACATATTATATACGTGTAATTATTTACATCTTTATTGCTTTTCTCGTAGACCATGTACATAAAATGGTAACCAGGGACTTAAAATCGTTTTATATCTGGCACTAATTGATCATTAATAAAAAGAACGTGACTTCGACGGGATTTCTTGAAAATTAGAAATTCTTTTTAAAATCTCCTTTTCAATTGGTGAATGTCAGATTGAGCTCCTTCAAATTAATTTTTTCAGAACATAGAAGTGCTTTCTAATCATTTACTAGGGAATAGGAGACTTCCAATATTGGAAATGCATATTATTATGCAAATGTGGCTGGGAAAATTTCAAAGTTCGTAAACGCTTTTACAATAGGCGAAAGAAATGAACAAATTTTTCTGGGAAAACCTAACTGATCAGTCGCATCATAAACATTAAACTGTTGCAAGTCAATACTTATATTCTCGAACATCTAATGAAGAAGTTTAGTTCCCTCTTACTGACATTGCATAAAATATCAAATTTGTCACAAAATATAAGAATTATGCTTTCAGCTCGTAGTAGGTGGAAACTTATACTTGAAAAAAATTATCCAGCGACATCTGTAAATTTCATGAGGCAATAGTCAATAGTATATTACATAACGTGTGCGGAAAGTGACATTTTTCACACGAGTGAGAAAAATCACTTTCACACGAGTGATGTACATTATTTTTTTTACGATCACGTGATAATTTCACCAAATAATGTGTAATCAACATCTGACATATTAATACACAAAATGTTACAATTAAAGTCAACATAATTGATTTCAGAATTAATAATAACTATCAATAGTGACAAAAATTCGAGTAGTTCAACTATATAATATAGGTAGGTTATTAGAATTATTAGTTGGTTGGATAATTATAGAAATTGAGAGTGAAATTATTATTGTTCATCATACTTCATACATACTTATCATGAATACCTTTCAAGATGATTACATTTTCCTATTATTATAACCAGTGACGGCTCGTGAACTTTTTAAGTGAGCAGGCTGGACATAAGAATATACTCTATTCAGCCTATTAATTTAATCTTTGCGCAGTGATCGTACCAGCTACTTCAGTGACAAAATTAAATGTTGCCCAGCACGAACCGGAAACTTCAAATTTTATCAATATGAGATGCTTCAAACGCTCTCTTGAATAAATTATATCAGTGAATTTATGTAGTGAAATTTGGAAAATAGCATCAGGTGGTTCAAATATTAATTCAAAAGCATCAAGAAAAAACAAAACTTATGGGTCGATTCTGAGGAGTCACATATAAGTTACAGAAACTGTAAGATTTAGCAAGTTGCCTTGTAACTATTACAGATTTTTGCTTATAGACCTTACAGATATGCTCAGAATTGACCCAATAATCATTCCCGCTAATCATCTAAAACAATCCAAGTACGCACGAACCCACGCTCATATTCTGTATTCCGTAGTTCGTATTGGTTTTTATATCGTCGCTACCGCTGGAAGCTGCCATTTTCGCTATTTTTTACAGCAATTGGACTGGTAGAAAAACGGCAACTGGGGCAAGAGAGATGTTTGTGGAATCTAGCCTTAGGGCACTGTTGTCAGATTCCAAAATAAGTAGTGAAAACGGGGAATTAATTATGAAATTTTAGATAAACGGGAAATAAAATGGAGAATAATCAACAAAATATTACTGGTTTTATTTGCTAGATAAATTGTTGAGGAGGCTGAGCCTCCTTAGCCTCCTTCGAGGAACCGCCACTGATTATAACAGGTGATTTGGATTAGTTGGTACAACATCGGACTTCTGACGAAGAGAACGCGGGTTCGATCCTCGACCATGCCCTAAATTTTTTTTAAATGACAAAAATTTCACTTTTCAAATAGATCACTTCAAATTTAGATATTACCTACATAGGTAATTCTAATTAAAAATTATATATTTGACAGCTTGCCAGTGGCCAATCTTAATAAAAATTCATTTGACAGCTTTTTCATCCGTACACGTACGGATAAGTTTTTTATCCGTACGCGTATGAATAAAGGCCGCTTTCCATAGAACTAGACAGTGCGATATATGTCACTTTCCTATGTGATCGTAGGAAAAATTTTTATCAAAGATAGTGCTGTTTTCTTGAATACCTAACTTAAATTTTACGTTGTGTTCCGTTCCGAACCATTTTTTTTATGACGTTACGTCAAGTTGACACTTTACTTTTTTGAATTGTTAAAATAGCTTTGTATGTTCTATAATTAAAATCTTTAAAATAAAATAATACCGTATCGTATCCCATGCTCAATTAAAAGTATATAAGACTTTATATACAAAACATTGGTCCTTCGTTAGCCGGATAATACAGTGATTTGTGGAAACTGCCACGCCAAAAACTTTGAAAAATTTGTCGTAAGGTAAGTGTGCAGCATCCCTTATCCTTAATTATACCTACCCAATCCTATTTCATTCTGAATCAACTAATGTTAAAGCTCTCTTAATTCTCATTAACATGTCTGATGTAGCTGAAAGTATCACTACCTTGAAAAATATTAGAAAGTCTCTTAAAGCGGACCTAACTCGTTTCAAAACATTTGTTAATACTAAAATACATAATAATGATAATCCTGATTTGATAAATCTAGAATCTCGCCTAAAACCAACATTAACTTTACTTGATAAATTCAATGATACCCAATTAAAAATTGAGTTTGAATCTCAGACGGGTGATGATTTAATTCCAGACGAGAAAGAACGTACAAGTTTTGAGGATACATTTTATAGTATTACCAGTGAAGCTCAACAAATTTTATTGAAACACAAATCTGCAGATAATACTAATGCAAACTTTTCATCACCACAAAACTACAATATTAAACTTCCTGACATAAATCTTCCGTCTTTTGATGGACAATATCAAAACTGGCTGTTCTTTAAAGAAACTTTTATATCTGTTATAGATAAACATCCTTACATGCCTAAAGCACAAAAACTAAACTATTTGCGTCTTTCACTAAAGGGAGAGGCATTTAAACTTATTGAGTCTCTTGAAATTTCTGATGCAAACTATCAAATTGCTTGGGATTGCTTACTCGAGAAATACGAAAACATTGAGAAACTTGTCAATAATCAAATAAAATCACTTTTTAATTTGCCAGCTATCGTCAAGGAATCATATACCACACTTTCTCAATTACATGACGAAAGCACTAGAATACTCAAGTCATTAAAGGCTCTAGGTGAACCTGTACAACATTGGGACACCCTCTTAGTATATTTGCTAAATAATAAACTCAATTTCGCAGCTCGTAAGGATTGGGAATCTAAACGTGTAAAACGAACTAGTCCGAAATTGGACGATTTCCTGAAATTTTTACGTGAAAGATGTGATATTTTTGAGTCTCTCGAGGAAGATAAACACACATTAGGTAAAGTGCAGTCAACTATTCAAACCAAATCTAAACCTATTCCCTTTATGAAAACTTTAGCTTCTACCTTTACCCCAAAGTGTACATTTTGCGAAAAAGATCATATTATATATAACTGTTCTAAATACTTAGAATTAGATATTAAATCTCGTTTTGATGAAGCCAAACGTAGGCAATTATGTATTAACTGTTTACGTAAAAATCATTTTACAAAAGACTGCAAGGCTAGTAAGTGTCGTATATGCTCCAGATCACATAATACTCTACTCCACGTTGATAACGGTAATCAAAATCTAACGAAATCTGTTCCTGACTCTCAGAATCCGACAGTCTTTGAGTCTATCGCTGCCGTACATGCTAGTAGCAGCGATAGAAGCACTGATGCACATACATTCGATGAGCGAAATGTCGACGTTGTCACGTCTTCTGGAAAATCTCACTGTTCGGTAATTTCACAAAATTGTGTGCTTTTGTCAACTGCTGTTGTAAAGGTGTTTGACAGAAATGGAGAGGCACATTTTTGTCGGATATTGTTGGATAGCGGATCCCAATGCAATTTGATTACTTCCGATCTTTGTAAAAGACTCAAAATAAACCCGGAAAAAATAAAAACTTCGATTTCAGGAATAAATCAAGTTTCCTCAAATATAAACTCTAAAACACGTGTTAAAATACAATCTCGTATCAATGCCTTCTCTTCAAATATAAACTGTTTGGTAATCGAAAATATTACAGGTAATGTGCCATGTAAGTCCTTTGACAAAGCTCAGTTGAACATTCCAAACAATATGATTCTTGCTGATCCAACTTTCGATATCAGTGCATCAATAGATATATTAATAGGTGCTGAAACCTTTTGGGATACTCTTTGTGTAGGGCAGCATAAATTGGGAAAAAATGCTCCATTTCTACAAAAAACTCATTTCGGTTGGGTAATAGCCGGTACTATCGATTTAACCCACATTAATACATACTCTAAAAAGCCTTATTGTCACATAAATATTACCAATGATGAATTACATAATCAAATCGAAAACTTTTGGAAAATAGAAAGCATCTATAACAAACCTCATCTTTCGAAAGAAGAAACCTTTTGTGAGTATCATTTCCAAAATAATACGGTTCGAGATGAAACGGGTCGATTTATTGTGAAAATGCCCTTTAAAGCTGATACATCTGTTCTAGGCGATTCTAAACAATGCGCGGAGAAAAGATTCTACTCTCTTGAACGGAAAATGTCTAAAAATAATGACTTGAGGCTTGATTATACCAAATTTATTGATGAATATCTCGATCTTGGACATATGAGTAAATCACAAACTCCTGACAATCTTACTGGATTCTTTCTTCCTCATCATCCCGTATTTAAACCCACTAGCACCACTACAAAAATAAGAGTGGTATTTGATGGATCTGCCAAGTCAACTTCAGGCCTTTCACTTAATGATATTTTAATGGTTGGTCCCACAGTTCAAGACGATCTCCTATCCATAGTGCTACGTTTTAGAAAGCATTCTTTCGTTATATCTGCCGATATTACCAAAATGTACAGGCAGATTCTTCTTCACAAAGACCAACATTGCTTGCAAAAAATTCTTTGGCGATCTAATAACTTAGATAATATATCTACATTCCAGCTCAATACCGTTACTTATGGTCTTGCATCATCGGCATATCTCTCGACCAGATGTTTACGACAGATCGGTTTAGACATCGAAAAAGAAAATCCCAAGTTGAGTTTTATAATCAAACACGATTTTTACGTGGATGATCTCCTTACTGGAGGAGAAACCTTAGAGGAAATTCTTTATATCAAGCATCAGCTTGAAAGTATTTTCAAAAAATACGGTTTTAATATTTGTAAATGGCTCTCAAATGCTGTTGATTTAAAGGATAATCAAACACTCAGCTCTATCAGCATTTGCGATAATGATACTAATAAAACTCTTGGAATCAATTGGAATCCTAATCTAGATTGCCTAAACTATTCAATTAATATGTCCCCACCCAAAAATGCTAATACAAAAAGAACTATTCTTAGCGCAATTTCTCAACTGTTCGATCCTCTTGGCCTAGTTTCACCAATTATTATAAAGGCTAAAATAATTATGCAAAAACTATGGCAACTGCATCTCTCTTGGGATGAGTCGTTACCCATGTCTTTATATCTTCAGTGGAAAGATTTCCAGGAAAACCTTCAACAAATAGGCCTTGTGAAAGCTCCCAGAAAAATCATATGCGATTCCCCTAAACTTATTGAGCTTCATGGCTTCTCAGATGCTTCTGAATCAGCTTACGGTTGTTGCATCTATGCGCGATCTTTGGATAATACTGAAACTTATCATTCATATCTGATATGTGCGAAAACCAAGGTAGCACCTCTTAAAGTTATTACTATCCCTAAACTAGAATTGTGTGCTGCATTATTGCTTGCCGAGTTAATGAATAAACTTATTTCTAGCTTATATCTAAAAATCGATTCTATTATTTATTACACGGATTCAAAAATAGTGCTTTCCTGGATAAATACCTCACCGCATCTATTAAAAACCTTTGTTGCCAATCGTGTGGCCCAAATACAAAACTTAACGCAAACTTCAAGTTGGAAATATGTCAATACTCATAATAATCCCGCAGACATCTTGTCCAGAGGCTCAACCACTCTTGATTTATCTACATCTAGCCTATGGTGGCTTGGCCCCCAATTTCTTATTCATCCTCAAATCAATAATGCTGATCACTTTCCCATATTGCCAGATTTATCCGAATTACCTGAAATCAAAACTAAGGTCCTAGTCTCTAATTCTACCAGTGCTACTGAGTTTATAAAAATACCCGCACTCAATAAACACTCCACACTCCCTCGATTGCAACGTGTAGTAGCTTACATGTTAAGATTTATAAATAACTACATATTAAGATTCATAAATAATACTCCTAAACTTACCGGTCCCTTGACTACCTTAGAACTGGAAAAATCTTTACTAACACTTATACTCACCGCTCAAAGAGAATCTTTCCGTTCTGAAATCAAAAATCTTTCGAACAATGTACCTATCACTACAAAAAGTCGTCTGCTAAACCTGAATCCATTCTTGGATCCTTCTGGTGTTCTGAGAGTAGGAGGAAGGTTAAGAAAATCCCAGTTCGATTTTGCGAAAAAACACCCCGCTCTTTTGCCAAAGGATCATTTACTCACAAAACTATATGCCCGCCATAAACATGTTCTTCACTCTCATGCCGGACCGCAATTGTTATTATCTATCATTCGCGAACGCGTCTGGCCACTAGATGGTCGTAATTTGGTGAGAAGGGTGGTACATGATTGTTTAACTTGTTTTCGATTCAACGCAGAAACTGTAAAATACCTAATGGCAGACTTGCCAATAGAACGGACAATTCCTAATAGACCATTTTTAATCTCCGGTACAGATTATGCGGGCCCATTTCCTATAAGAGACAGGAAAGGTCGCAATTACCAAATAACTAAAGGCTATATTTGTTTATTTGTGTGCTTTTGCACAAAGGCTCTCCATTTAGAACTAGTTAGCGACCTTACTACTAATACCTTTTTAGCTGCCCTTAGACGTTTTATGTCTAGGCGTGGTTTATGCAAAAAAATATTTTCAGATCATGGCACAAACTATGTCGGGGCAAAGGCTGAAATTAATAAATTTTTCAAGAATCATTCCATTGAGATTCAGACTCAGTTAAGCAATAATGGTATAAGTTGGTTTTTCATACCTCCTAATTCACCACATTTCGGTGGATTGTGGGAGGCGGGTATAAAATCTGTAAAGTATCATCTAAAACGTGTCATCGGAAACACAATACTTTCTTATGAAGAGCTTAATACATTACTAATTCAGATTGAATCCTGCCTCAATTCCCGACCTATATATGCCTTATCAAACAATCCTAATGATCCTGACCCCTTGACCCCTGCACACTTCCTAATTGGCGACAAACTAACCAGCCTACCTGAACCTGACTATCAAGAAGTACCTGAAAACCGTCTACTACGTTTTGAGTTGGTACAACAAAGGGTTCAACATTTCTGGTCCCGCTGGTGCATTGAATATATATCGCAACTCCAGATTCGACATAAATGGAAAGAAAATCATAAAGAACTTCTTTCTCCAGGCATTCTAGTTCTCATTAAAGAAGATAACCTACCCCCTCTACGTTGGTCTGTAGGCAGAGTCATTTCCGTTGTCCCAGGTAGTGATGG
>CAJUYH010004031.1:0-29128 GCA_910591685.1 Galerucella tenella | reverse complement strand
TTTTTTTTTTTTTTTTTTATAGGAAATAAGAGAAGGGTTGTTGTTGGGAGGGGGTTGCAGTAATGAATGAAGTTATTGCTGGATCGATATAATAATGGGAGGAAGGTAGTATGGTACCGGCATTGATGATGATATGATCTGCATACGTTCATATATGTATATCATATATGATGTGGCGGATCCAAGTTCATGTCGTTTGATTGTCGGCTCCAACACACGCGTAATTTTAGGCCCGCCGTGTTCCCCAACGTGACGCGTAAACTGAAAAAAAAAAAAAAAAAAATCGCATTCGCGTCCGTCGCGGCTGTGTTCGATTTTTCACCGTGTGAAATTTTTCAATTTCCCAGTGAGACTTTTACTAATTTGTACAATTGCATCTCCCTTTTATCTTTTTTTTTTTTTTTTTATTAATAATTATACAATGGATATCGACGGACGCGAATAATATATACATTTGTTCCATATGAATTTGGTGAAGGGATATTGGACAATAACAAACATAACCAATAGATGGACATGTCATCATCTCTCGTCAAGTCTTTAAAATTTCATTATTTAAATAACAGAGAAACGGAAAATTTATTCTTTTCGGATGATGAGGATAATGATTTTAATTTTAAGGTTATAATTTTTATTGTTATTTATTTTCTTGTTAAGGTTGATGTTATATGATATTGAAGTGTAATTTAATTATAATTTTCCAGTACGTACCTGCAAATCAATTTAAATATATTGTAAAAGATGTAAAGAGACAAAGAACAAAACAAGATGACGAACGTATTTGGGATACATTCATTCATCAACAGGAGGAGAAACGAACCAATCATTATCATGTAGATTGTGTTCATGGTATAGTCAATGCTAAACAATTATTGAGAGATAATTTGGAGGAAATAGATCAAGAATTGAAAAGACTTGAGGAAGATGCACTTCCGGAGCAAACAAAAAGACTGAATGATTGTGAAACACCTAAATTTACGAAAAGACAAAATGATAATTTGGTAATACGATTTTTTTTTCTCTATTTTATTATTGTAATATCGATATATTAGTTATAAATTACAGTGATGTATTTTCAGTTGCAGACAAATACTCTAAGGCCATCATCAAATGATAATTATCCTACAGAGAAAGATGATGCTACGGGAAATAGTAATGCATTGATAACAATACTAGAGGAAGATCGTAGACAATTGACACTGGAGCGATCGCCAGTGTCTCAATTAAATCTAACTGCAAAGACCAATAAATCACGTTATGAACACACAATCAAAAATGAAATTGCACGGCCATATGGACATAAGTTAAATTGTCGTGAATGCAATTCAAATCCAGAATTTACCTCGCCAAATAATCGCGATAATTATCATGAAATACATGAAATTCGATCGAATCCAATTGTTGCACACAAAATTCTTGGAATTCAAACAAAAATATCGGAACTTTTGGATGAAATTTTTTATAGATTGTGTCGTATACCACAACCTGATGGTGATATTGATTTGAAACGACGTCAACAACGTGTTATGGAATTTTCAATAAGATTTTCGCGAAATTATCTTTATGAACTTGGTCGTCAAGTAGCAGATATTGAACGGCATGTTCAGGCAATATCACCAAACGCCACAATTAAACCAACTAAACGTGGAACTGCATTGCATATGCAGGCACTGCAACAAAAACTCTGCTCCGCCCATCAATTATTACTCAATGCTCTAAGTGCATATTGCAAACACATACCAAGTTCAATATTGAAAGGACATCCAGGTAAACTGAATGATATCTTGCAAATTGTCATCGACATCAAAGATATTTGTACGAAAATAAATCTCACTGCGGGATACTTTGGTGCAGGTGATATAGCAGCGCCTCCTTTGGTAATTTCAATAGTATATTTTATTAATAACAATCAATTAATTTTGATGAATAAATAATAAGATCAACTAATGATGTGTAATGCTTTATTTCTTTATTTAGGGAAATGACACGCAAAAAAGATGTTACGCTATTTTATCGAAATTACGTTTGAATTCGGATAATGAATCGCCGCTGTTCAGTCACAGTACTCAATCAACATTCCTTGGCCTATCAGCAATTGGGGATAATAAACGACGACGTAATCAGTTGGACAGTCGAAAATCTTTATCCAATCGTTTTAGTATGTACAGTGTGGATTCACGATACAATAAATCACACAAGAATCGACGACCTGGTGAGTGATGTATTCATTAATATAAACAGTTTATTCTTCAATGACATGTAGATGTTTATTATATATTTTTATATCAATCAATATGTTCAGTCACAGTTGGGGTGTATTTAAAAGAAAAAAGGCCAGTGATAGAGAGACTTCCATTGGCCAATCCTCGACAAACACTTGATAAACCACATCCAAGTCTTGCGACGATGAAGTCTGAAAGAAAACTGATCAAACACACACGAATGAGAGCCAGAGCGTATCAAAAAGAGGATGAGATAAAAACTATGATGGATTTAATGCCAACTGACTCGGAGGCTGTAAGAAATATTTAATTTATGTTTGAAAAATGGAATTGAATGAAAATAAGTGAGGTTTCATTTTTATTATATGTAATGGCAGGGAAGCAATGCATTGATAGCACGAAAATGCCATTCATCACTGTCGAATGGGACTAAAATTATCAGAAAAAGCAAAAGTAAACAATGGCAACGTGAGGGAAATTCACGGCCAACAACAAAGTCTAGTAACCAAAGTTTTAATCCTGTTAATGATGAGGATAAATCAACAAAAGGTGTTGCGATTACAGATGAACATTTGTCTAGTCTAATTCCAGTTATTGCAGATATAATGACTCTACTGTCCAACAAGGTACATTGAATAACATAATAAATATCGAATAACGAATACTGTATTTCAATATGTCAGTGATTGAATTCATTTTGTTGATTAATTTTCGTTTTCCAGCAAAATAATACGGGAACTGAACCGGATTCCACCTCGATAGACACATTTTTGGGGGGTTTACATGAATATCTATTGAGTAAAAATAGAGAAAATAATTATCAATCCATTGCAACATCGCCTGGAAGACATCAAGAGAATTCGGATAGGTATTATTGTCCTTGTGTTGATATTTCCATTGCACCAAAAATAAAATTAATTTATTACATTGATTTCTCGTGTTTATTATTGGTTAGAAAATCAGTTAAATTGCCGAGTGCTCCTGAAATCGGCCAAATAAATATTTCATTGCACGAGAAAGGAGATCCGCCAGTTTCTAATCACTCAGAAACATCAATACAAAGTAGACAGGATAATTGCGAATGCATAGAGAATAAAAATTGCAAATTAACAAAATTAATTGTGTCAGATGAGTCGACTGAAGAACTTTTAAATTATCGTAATGAATTATCAAATTTTCAACGTTCTTACCGGTCAAGTCCCATGTATACTAGCAGCAGCCCAAACAAACCATGGGAGGTTATTGCATGGTAACAATCTCATTATCATTATTCCATCAATGTATTGATTTTATTATGTATAAAATAATATCAATATTCTATTTGTCTATATTATTTCAGGATTGCTGATAAATTAGTAGATGAATTGATAGTCGATATATCCAAAGAATTACAAATGGACGATGTGATACGGAAAATGTTTGACTTGGAATTTCAAGAATTCTGAGAAGAATTATTAATATTTGGATCATATAATGATCTAGTGGGTTACAATTATGCAATGATATACATAAATATTTATACACCACCGGTATATATATACAGATAAATGAATTATTTGTATATATTATATATAAATATAGTGTGGAAATTTTGAATAATTTATATTTAATTGAGATCAATGACAACGTGCCATCATAAAACCGATCGGAATTTTTAATATTCATATAAATATTTATGTAAAAGTATTTAAAGAAATATATAGGTTTCTTTCATAATCAAAAGTATGTATCCATAAATAGGATTTCCATTAAGTTTCTTATAAAACAATGTGTTACCGGGTGATATGATTAATCCAACTTCTGGAGAGGTTCCAGTAGATGGGGCTATATGTAGATTTAATAATCACGGCCAGCTGTGTGTTGAAATCACGAAGGCCGTGCTGGATTGTCTCACAATTTTCAGGGTCAATTAATTGTTTGATTTTATTCATCTATGAGAACATAATAATTTGTAAATATAGTGTAGATATCATTGTGTCGTGGCACTATGCCGGTACGTTCTATCAGTCACGTATTTCGCCGCCACGTATCATCAAGTTGACAAGAACATTTCTCACGTTTCACCATTTACTGAAAATAAAAAGAGAAACTTCCTGATCGAAGTGCAGTTGAAATCGCGCTCTCGGCTATGTGAGTACTTGCATATATTTTTTTTCGCGAATGTACGCAAATGTATTATATCAATGAATCATATGATGAAAAAGGGAAATAAAAATTGAAATGTTTGTGCCGGCCAAAACACCGAGTGGTTCACTTAATTTCGGTGTCTGCAATTTTATTTATGTAATCGCATACATACACACATGTATATACGCATATTTTTTTTTTCTACTTTTGAAACATTGCAGTCGCGATAAATACTAAGAGGAAATTGTTTCGTAATCAATAATAATGATGATATGGAATTACAGTAGTAAGAAGTAATTGGAGAATGACTATACAAATAAATTTTATTTCATTTATATCTATTTTCCATTTTTTTTTTTTTTTTTTTTTTCGATAAATTTATATTTTTTACGATTGTCTGTTTCTTATCGGTCACGTATTTATAATAGATTACCACTGCTAATTTTCGGTTTATATAGAAATAATGTTTGTAATTTTATCCATAACTGTGGCAATTATATACAAAGATACAAATGCTGATAAATTTATGGGACCTGGCTAATAATTTGTCGTGTGAATCAATTTTATTTAAGTTGTGTCAATTGAACGTTCAAGCTCAAATTCATTGTATGTATTCTGTTTGAGACAGATAAATAAAAGCGCAAATTAGTCTGGACGTTTTCTGATTGCATACTCGAACGTCAGTTAATTAATATATGAGAATTGCGAAAATTAGAAAGTTTATTTTATCTGTATCTGATTATTTACCAGAAAAATATTTTTATTTTTGCAGAAAATGCGAGTTATTTACGTGGGATTGCTTTTATTAGCATTAACAAATGCACAAAAATGGAGTTTATCTTTGAAAGAATCCCATATAAAAGTTCACAAAGGAGACACAGTCAAAGTTCCATTCACTGTAAATATTATTTCATCAAAGGATGAAATTCCAAATGTTATTGCAACTACTTCAGACGCACGAATTATAACAGCATCCGCACCACTATCATTAGAATCTCTGGCTGGCAATGCAACATCATGGGATGATTATATGAATGTTACAGGATTATTTCTTGGTAAAGCCGAAATATTCCTCACCATTAAAAATGATGTAAATATTTTTATCCATCATTTATTTAAAGGAACAACTTAATTTTTATTTTCATATTTCTCTGTTTATATTCGTTCACGTCCATAAATATTTATTGAATTAATTAATTATTGCAGAATGCATCAGCAAAATTAACGGTGACTGTGATACGACCAGCGAGAGTTATTGATAAATTATTCACTATAAGTGTTGCAGCTCTTGTTTCAATATTGTATATTAATTTTGGCTGTGCGATGGATTGGAAAGTGTGTCGTGAAACACTGAAAAGACCTGTTGGACCATTAATTGGATCATTTTGTCAATTTATAATTATGCCATTGGTAAATATATGAATTAATTTCCCTTACTGTATTGTACATAAAAATCAAATATCATTTTTTCCATTCTACTCAGTGATTTTAATTTAAATCTTTTCAAATATTCTTCTAGTTAGCATTTGGTATTGGACATGTATTATTTCCTAACAATCCCGAGATGCAAATAGGAATATTTTTCACTGGCATAAGTCCCAGTGGCGGTGCATCAAATATTTGGACTGTAATTTTAGGCGGTAATCTTCCACTTTCAATTGGTATGACAACCTTATCTACATTGGCATCATTTGGTAATAATTATTACTATTTTATTGATAATGAAATTTTTCAATAATTGATATGATCAATTTTTGACTTTATGTCTAACGACCGATATTCTTTATTCATGTATAGGAACTATACCTTTATGGATTTTCACATTAGGAAAATATATTTTCGATAAAGGGAATCTTAGTATACCTTACAGCAAAATAGCTACGATAGCTATAGGATTAATTATTCCATTGGCTGTAGGATATTTAATTCAACGTAAATTTCCACGAGTGTGTCGACTGATGGTGCGAATTATGAAACCATTCTCTGTGATTCTAATTTTATTTATCGTAATATTTGCTATTGTGGCAAATATGTATTTATTCGAATTATTTTCATGGCAGGTAATTATAATTTTTCAAAATTATTCTTGATTATTTAAATTGATATGTATATATATATATTATAAAATATTTCTTGGTGATTATTCAATGTTATAGATTATTGTTGCTGGTATGGGTTTACCATGGCTGGGATTTATTTGCGGCTTTTTCATTATGTCTGTTTGCCGACAACCGCAAGCCGATATTCGTGCGATTGCGATTGAAACTGGTATTCAAAATACAGGAATTGCTATTTTTTTGTTGCAATTTAGTATGGAACAACCGGCCGCTGACCTTACAACCGGTAAGTACCAAACACAAATGAAAATAAAAAACAAACAAACAGTTTATAAATGAAAGATACACTCACATCAATTGCTAATATTTTACAGTTATACCAGTATCGTGCGCCATCATGACACCGATACCGCTAATGTTCTTGTGGTTGATAAAAATTGTGTTTGATCAGAGAAAAAAAAAAAGCGCTGCATCAATGGAAAAACTTCATCTTGACACTAATGCACCAGTTGTTACATCGTCAAATGTCTCGACTATTACAGCGTGAATTAAATTGGCATCAGTTCAGTAATACTTATTACAATAAACTAAAATGGTTTCGGGGTTTTCTATTTTTTTTTTTATTTTTTTTCTTTCGTATATAGTATATTTCATATCGAATTTGAAATTCATCTTATGACAGTAGTTCAAATATTCTGAAGATGTATATCATATCACGTTAGTGCATGTTACTATTTTTCACTGTACAAATATTATTTGTTTCTTTCTTTAGATGTCAATTGCGTAAACGCATAAAAATATTAAAACTTTTAGCAGTATTTAATTCATCACACGATATGTAAAAATGAGATGCGAATAATCGTTACCGCCGTGTGAATATATATGCATTTACATGCATAATATAATTTTATTAAGGAAATTGAAAGTTTCAAACGGATAAAGGTCGACAAGTTCACAACGCTCATATGAATACATCATTAGCATTTTTTGATACTCCAAATAATATATGCATTGTTGTACTTCGATTACATACATATATTATTTGTTGTCTATATTTATATATACATTTGGTTGGTTGTATAAATATTTACACGAGCATTTACGTTCAAAACGCAGGACTCTTATTTTATACACATACTTTAATGATTCCACAATATTTATTGGATAATTAAATGTGTATCCTAGTCGAATGAATCCTGAGTTAGGTTATTGGATCTAGGTGTGAAAAAAATTAAATTATCCATTGCTCAAAATTATTAATATAAATTCCACGAAAAAGCGAATTAATAATAGAAAAACAATCATGTTAAAAAAAAAAGAAACGAAATTCTTCATTGATTTGATTAATTTATGTGTTATCTGTGGTATTGTTGAATTACAAGAATGTTATTATCCGTATTGTTATATTAAATGTTGCCTTCGTATATAAATTTATAACCCGTGTGACGGATGTAATTGCGATCTTTCACATGCCTTTATGTAAAATGTTATATTGTTTTTCTGTTTATATATATATATATGCATCTTATTTTTTATTAAAACAAAAAAATAAAATTGTGTTGTAATGTTTGTTGATATATTGCCGAGAGTTTACGGTCGCGAGTGAGATATACTCACGCTGAAACAAATTGTTACAATTACATACAATTCACAATGTTAGAATGCATTATTGGGGGCGAAGAAAAAAAATAAGAAAATTTTCTATAACAGATGAATGTTCGTTTATTTATGTATGTTATTACATAAAGACGTTTTGCCTCGACCTGTCATGCAACAAAAGTTATTTTTGGGGTAGGCTTGATGACGCGTGACGAACTATCCTCGATTGTAATAATAATGCGGTGGGTAAAATACTTTAACGACAATATATAGTTTATATAGTGTGTGGTGGAGCTATTCGCGTTGAGTGGCTCGTGGCCAATGAGACCAACCATTGCAGGAGACATCCGACACACGTTGTTGATTATTAAAATCAACATGGATTGAGGCGAACGAACTTATGAAATTGATATCTATTAATGATTAATTTCATTGTATCTACTTGGAAATCTATTGGATTTATCAAAAAATATTATGGAGATTTGATGTTGCTTTTGTATTCACAACTTGGCATTCAATTCCATTTCATTTCTCATACACTCTCGGAATTTTTTCATCCAATAAAATTTCAATTATGCTATCATTGTGAATCATAACAGTCACGCAGACAGTTTGAGTGCTTTTTGCGCAAACATACATATTTAAATCTGTAATGCGCTATAAGCAAAAATGTGTTGGGGCGTTCCGGAATTTCGAAGGACCGTTAATGCGGTGACTTCTTATTCAACGAATCGTATCTCAGACACGATACTTTGGCATACTGCTGGTTTGTCTTTTTGAAATTGGCACGAGATACCAAGTTGACTTAGACATTCAACTTTTGGGTTATAAAGAAAGAGAGATGAAATATTATGTGAAAGAAATAAATAGGAAGAATAAGATGAAATGGATGGAGTTTATGTATATATAAGTGGGGCGGCTGAATCAACATACCGTGAAACCACAGGCAATTAATTCAATCTTCGCGGATGCTATACTGTGGCTCTCCTTTGAAGTGGTCGTTTTTATGATTCACAATTTGCGTGCAACTATACACGAAATCACTTTCATTTGTCATCATGTATAAATGTGAGATATATAATCAATGGTGAACATTTGAATTTGTTCCAAATGTCATTTAATAAAATAATAATATTCCAAATAATTTCATTTAAATATTTGCAACATACACTCGCACACATCAAACAAATATTTTATTATCGTTGATGAGTACACACTTCAAGGATCAATTGAACAATTAATTTCAATCTTCATTACCACATTATGATTATATGTTATTCTTTCATCGTTGTTATTTGCTTCATGAGGATGGTCATCAAATAAATATATTGAGCGCATACGATTTTCCTGTAAGATATTAATTTGAACCGACCACATCGTCGCGACCCATAGTTGCATAATAATTGCTTGCGACATCCAAAGTCTATTCCTTGGTATTGGAGAAGTGACGATGGTCGCGGTGCATTTTAGTACATAGGAGTAATTTATATTCGAATATAAAATCAACTATTGCCAAATCGGAAGTATGTAGGTGTAAACGAAGGATAATTCGCCCATTTAATTAATATTTAATTTATCATCTAATGTTTTTATAGATTATATTCCACTTGCAAAGATTGAAATTATAATTGGCTGTCAATGTGCGTTCCACATTTTTAAAACTAAAAATATTTTTAATTTCTCTTCGACGACACTTTGAGAGCCATCATGCGTGCAGTAACGAGTGTAGAAAAAAAATTGTTGGTATTTTTACCATGGACTATTCTGCAACAGGTGGGGGCGGCCTAAGACAAACGCTGTAACAGTTTGGACGGACATATATATATATATATATATATATGTTTATGAATACAGGCATACATGCACATACACACAAGCATATATATATTTGTATTTTAGATTGCGTATAATGATCACGCAGTGAAAAGCCACAACATTTCGGCCTTCCGCCGGCGTGAAAACCTCGACGCGTAACTTATAACATATTTCATTTTTCGGTATGCTCGCGTGCCGCTATTTTTGTTGTCGACTCGTGGTTTATTCTAGCTGGTTCACCCCACGCACGCCTTTATATCCTCCGGAGAAGCCACGGATCCTCTTCAGGTAACTTCTGTCCGCCGTACAAGACATCAACTATGGTAAGGGTGAAATATTTAATAACCACACCTACCTCAATATAGTTAAACTGGTGTTTTTTTTTTTATATCTTTATGATTTTGTGAAATTTCGAAATAATAAGTGACAAAATAAATGTGAACTGACATTAGTGTGACATATCATAAAAATTATCATTTATTAGATTGGAAGAATTTCATTCTTATTTTTTTTCTTTTCCATTGCTGTGTATTTGTGTTTTTTGTAGTGTTTTTAGTGTACAATTACTAATTCAAACGAATTTGCAGGAAGAAGACGAGCAAAAGACCGCAGTAATGCGAAAAGCATTTCAGATGTTTGACACAACCAAAAGTGGGTTCATTGATACATTAAAGATATCCACGATTTTAAATACAATGGGTCAATTGTTTGATGATGCTGAGCTAAATACAATAATTGCGGAGAATGATCCTGATCGTGTGGGTAAAGTTAATTTTGATGGATTCTGCAAAATCGCTGGTAGATTTTTGGAAGAAGAAGACGCTGAGGCAATGCAGGAGGAATTAAAAGAAGCCTTCCGTCTTTATGATCGTGAAGGAAATGGATATATTACAACAGCGACGTTAAAGGAAATTCTTGGTGCTCTTGATGATAAATTAACGAGCTCAGATCTCGATGGTATAATTGCTGAAATTGATACTGACGGCTCTGGCACTGTGGACTTTGACGGTATGGTGCTCACCTCATTTATATTTTATTATAAAATACAGGCCACATTTATTTATCACAATGGAATAATTCAAACTATATTGCTTATTTCAATTTCAGAATTCATGGAGATGATGACTGGAGAATAAATAAAAAAAAATATCATTCATTATTATGGACATGCTCGCACAAAAGCATGAGGACACGCAAAAGACAAAATAAAAAAAAAATTAAAGTGCAATCGTCACACTGTGAGAATTATAACCAGACCAGGAAACGAAAAGCTGAAGCCTCCATTGATTAAAAAAAAATATTCACCTAACTACATTCAACCCACTTCCTATATATATATATATATAGATCATTAATTAAAAAATTAACTACATCCGCCTTAGATAATTAAAATAAAGTAAATAAATTATTTTCTAGTATTACAATGATGATAGACAATTAATTGCATTCAAAGACCATTTATTTTCATAGCTAAAGTTACTACAAAATTACATCCAGAAAAGAAGAAGGCGAAAAGCACAGTAAAAATGCAGTAGTAAAATACCAAATTCTATGTCAGATATAAAAATTCATTGAGAAATATTTTCATATAAGTAGTTTATACGGAGCCAACATAAGTGTCCTGGTGATATACAATCACGTCAGCGACCTTAATGTTAGGCACGTACAAAGCACTCACACCCAATGGTCTGTCCAGTGGGTATCCCAAGGGTTTACCATCAAGGGAAACATAACCACCGATAATTTCACTGATGTGTTTGCCGTGGTAGTACTTCTTCATGTATTCCGCATTGTGTTTGTAAACATTGTATCCATCTTGTCCAACCTCGTGGTGAACGGCGTGATGAACACCTTCAAGTGGAACACCACCGTATGGATAAACATGACCTTGTCCGTAGACAGCACCGTGTTGTCCACCTTCACCCTGGTAAACACCGTGTTGTCCACCTTCACCTTGGTAAACACCATGGTGAGCGCCATATGGAACAGATACACCACCAACAGATCCGCCGCTGACTGAACCGACTGGTCCGTGATGAACGTAACCTGCTTGATGATGGTATGGGCCATAATGGTGTTGTTGATGATGTTCAGTTGGATATTGTCCATAACCACCATGTCCATAAACAGATTGTCCATAAACCGGGCTCACGATTCCATGTTCGTAAAGGTGATGGTAAACTGGGTATTGAGATGGGTATTTCTGGTAGAGATAGTGTCCGTAGTAGTGGATTGCTCTTTCAACTGAAATTATAATAGAAAATTGAATAGTAATAGAAATTCGTGTAAGTTTACATGGATATTCAAACAGTTATGAAAAATTACCGTCTTGTCCGTAGATACCGTGAGTGTATTCGAATGGAAGAACTTCGACAATGGTCTGGTGTCCAATTGGTGATTGTCCTTGAATGATTTGTTTGTAATGATCGCCACCAACAACTTGGAAGTGGTCCTTTTGATAGGTTTGATATTCAGCTGGTACAATTGGTCCGTATGGAATATTAATTGCATCAGAGGAACTGATGACAACTAACAATTGAAGTGGGAAACCACCAAGACGACCCTTGGGGATGGATAATCTTGCGGGGAATCCGAAGATTTGTTGGGGTTCAGTAACGTAGTATGGGTTCTGGGAGCGAACAGCACTGTCGATGTAAGTCTTGATGTGATGTACTGATGGATAGTCATGGCTGAGATGCGGTGCGTGGTGAGAGTCTCTGTAGATGACGTTCTTACCCTCAACAACTGCAAATTATAAAAGCAATCATATAATGAGAATGAACTGTTATACAAACAATAAAATTGATGTAATATACGATATTGAACTCACGTTCGTAAACGAATTGGTCGAGTTCCACAAAGTAGCTTCTGTGTTGGCTGATGTCAACCAATTTTCCATCGTAATCGAATTTAGGTGCAAGATAGACGCGAACAACAGCATTGCTAATGGCTTTATCAGAGTTTACAACGATTTGGTATTCGTATGGTTTGTGATTGAGTCGTTTCACAATACCCTGTACTTTGTGGGTAACGTGCTCAACTTTTTCACTTGGTGAAACAATACCATGGTCGAAATCAATAATATGCTCATCAAAGTAAGTAACCAAGTTGGGGAAAGAAATTTTCTCAATAGAAACACCAGGTAATGCGAGGTCATCATATTGATAAGCGGGCAGAGATTTCTGGTAACGTTCAAAGAGCTTCACAACACGTTTGTACAATTTGTAGAAGGCTGGATCGCGTAGACAGGTGTCAAAGACATCGAGTGCACCTGGTGTATAGTCATAAATGCTGTTCAATTCTGGTGCGTTTCCAAGAAGTTGACGTGCAACAGCCTGAAGACTTCCATAATAACGTGGGTTCACACTCTTGCCACTTCCTTCAATTAATTCTCCAAGAATGTTCAACCCTTGCGGTTGGTAGAGCGAGAGGAAAGTTTGTTGGGGTGTAATAACGTAACCGGCATCAATGGCATTCATGATTCTACGCTCAAGAGCATGGACGTTCTTGACGAGGTCCAAGTAGTAAGGCGTAAGGTAAATGTCGTGAGAACGACCAGCGAATTGAAGTCCATTGGTGAATTGAAGATGGGGATGGTATGGTGTCTTGACATGTTCGAAATCAATATCGCCAATGGGACCGAGTCCAGTTGAAAGACGTTGGAAATTGTAGTGAGCCAAGAGTTGTTGGTGGAGGTAGAAATAATGGGATCCACGGCCAATGTGATAGTTGTGGCTGTCATGGTTCACTCCAACTTGCTGCGTTATTCAAATAAATAATTAGTATATCATTGAAACAATAATATTAGCTATTAAAAGCCATTTTTTTTTATAACTTACTTCAGCGTACAAGTATCCAGCGAGGGCGGCATAGGCGTAGTACAAACCCAAACCAATATCTTGGGTGAAGTAAGACAATTGGTGTTCACCAAGTGGAAGATAGTCGGTATAGTTTACTGGAATAATGTAGCTCTCCTCAGGGATTTGTTTGTCAAATCCGGCGATTTTGACATGTTGGGCCTCGTGCATGATTCTTGAGTCAAAGTAGTGTTGTGGGAAAATTTCGTATAATGGTGGTGGAATTACACCAACAGTTTCTGGATGTTCAAGAACAGCAGCAATGAAAGCCTAAACAAAGAAATAAATTTTATGTAAAATATTTTTTAGTAATTTTTTTCATGCATTTCTTTTATTCTTTTTTTCTTTTCTTGAAGATGTATAGTGTTTTGACGAACCAGTACGAATTGGCCTTCGTTCACGTGCTCACGAGCCCATGCAGCGGTCTTGATGAAGACACCATAGTCCTTAGCACCCAAGAAAATTCTGCGAAGGAGCGTCACTTCCTTGCGGAGTTGACTGACGGATGCTGAGAAAGCAGTACCCTTGGGTTGAACATTGCCAAGTTTAACCAAATTCATGTAGTATTGGACAATGTGAGGCTCAGTGTAGTCACCATAGAACTGTTCAATGTCATAATTGAGACCAAGGTTGTAGAAATGTTCATTGGGAATATGTCCGGTTATATGCTCAAGCAAATAGATGATATCCTGTTGCCTCTTCAATAACTCCTGATCGGCTGTAGAAAAAATCATTGAACAAATATAAATTATCCTGCATTAATTAAAGTAATTTCTTTCTTTTTTTATAAATAAATTTTCTTTCATGTCAATCCATTGGAGTATTTGTAATGGATAAATGAATGAATATACTCACCGGCTTGTTGCTTGAGTGGAGTAGGAATGGCGGCCACTGTGGCCACAAGGGCCGCTAATACAATGATGAAGCGCATCCTTTATGAGACCAGAAAACTCGTCTGCATCGTCCAGCATCATCCCTCGAGTTTTTATACCATTTTCATATCAAAAAATTTATCCATATCGAAGCGACCCTACGACCGCTATAATCACTCGTTCGATTCCACGCTCATATCGCAAGGATAACCGTGATGTTTCGTTGGGTATTCTCGCAATATGAAACACGCGGGTCATCGCTACAAGTTCACACACTGCTGAGATGATGTGGACATATTTGTGCACTTTGTTTTCTCTTCTGTATTATTATTTTTTTTTTTTTTTTGAATTATAACCTGATGTCCACACTGATGAATGATGCAAAAATAATTTTTCTGGCACTTCATATTAATTTGTATTAGTTGTTATAATTTGTATAAAAATATCTTAATGATACTTTACATACTCACAATCAAAATTTCAATGTGAACATTGATTGGAATAACTTATAATTATATATATTTGATATAAATATAAAACAAGTTAAGTATATGAATAAAAGTGAAATAATTATATCTCATCAAGTGTATGCAGTAATTGATATCTTTTTCTTGTTTTATTTTTCTCTCTCTGTTATTTTTCATGATGGATAGTCGCAATAAAGCAAAAATTTGTGATTAATATTGAATGGAAAAATTATGAAGAGATGATAAAAAGGTATATCGCAATTATTACATATTTAGCATGGGTGATTAATTGCTTTAGGAATTTTTTTCCATTGAAATAAGTGTATTGTATTTCAAATTATTCACTATACCACTATATTTCTATCAAAATTATTATGAATTGTTCATTATTGTTTATTATTATCAAAGTGATTTATATTTCTCTTACGCTTTAATCAAATTGATAGAAAGGGGCATGGCCCAATAATCGTGTGAGATAAAATTGTTATATATGTTTATTTTATAAAGCATTTGTATTTAATAACATCATCAAAAACATTAATTGCCATATAATTTTCCTTTTTGCTATTGAATATTAATATTTTTTGTATCGTTTTTGAAAATTAATTTCCTCTCGAAACACAATATAATACATTAATTGTTCATCCACTATTGTAACAAATTAACTTCTATAGTTGTAATTATCCCTCTCAACATTAATTACATTGTACAATATTTTTATTCTACATAATTTTAATCATGACCGTATATATTAGTGTGTTATTTTTAAGTAGAACATTTAAATAAATTAGTACATGTTCCATAAATATAAATGTGTGAATTATTATTAATAAATTAACCAAGAGACACTAATTGAAGTTACAAGTAGACTAATACTAATGCTTCCTTGTTTATATCTTTACAATAAGAAACATTCATTTTAATTTCACCGGGAGTATGCATTCAATTGGTGAAAAACACACAATAAATTTTACAAATTTTTCATATTCGCATACAGACATTAAATTCAATATATAATAAATTGAAGAAACAACAGTTAATAATCATAACGTCTTGTGATTATTGTGAAATAATTGTTCAATATGAATTTTATTCTATATCCATTCAATAAATTGAAAGATTTAGTCGAGCAGAAAATTGCCACAGGTAAGTAAATAAAAATATATAATAAAGTTTTCTCAAATTAATTGTAAAATATTCGTGAAATTTATCAAAAGACAAAATGAAAAGTTTATATACACATACATAATGAAGGAAAAAAATTAATAATCATGCAACCAAAGTATCATTGTCATTGCATAATTATAAAATTGTTCAAGTAGTTTTATATCGATATCCAGCCAATAATACACTTTTACCTCAGTACTCGTAATTATATTTTTGATAAATTCATGAAAAGTACATCACATATATATGTGGCAAATGTTCGCGCGTCTTTCATATCGTGCATTATATGTTTATCTTGCATTGTATAGTCAAAGTATCTACATCCCATCCTAGAAATATATTATTTCTATAGTTTAAAACGTTCGCCACATGATCATGTCCTCTGCCCAAATCGATGATTTCGCGCATATTCCAAGCGTATATCTATGTACTTGACATTAAGACGGACTATGTTCATCTCTGTCTATTGAACTTGTATATATCTCTTCTCGCACTTTTACATAACCTTGAAAGGGCTCTGCTATCACCCCCTGTCTGGGTTTAGTTGATGTTTGGCGGTTCCGTAAGCGCCCACGGAGAGTTCGTTGCGGGTGGCTTGTTTTTCTGTGCATGAACAGAGAGTGTGTGAATGGTATCGTGTGATTGTCGTGTGTACTTTAAAACCAAGTGTGCATACATATTTACCGAGGCAAGGAGGACAAAAAAAAAGGCAGAAAAAAATAGAAAAAAAACTGCATGGCACACGCAATATTCATTGGAATTGAGTGTGTATGTGAGCGAGTGTGTATAAACGATTGACAATGTCTTTGAATTTGCGTCCGGATGATATAATATTGCAAATTGATTGTGTGTGATAGAGGCAGAGTCGACGTGAGTCTATAGAAAGTTTGCACACTCGCGCGCCACAAAACCCCGAAGAGAGGTTAGGTATCGTGAGAAAGACGAAGAAGAGGAGAAACGGAGAGAGAGAGTTTTATTTCATTTTTCTCAAGTAAAATGGTATCATGTACCTGATGAGAGTGAAATAGACTGCTGACAAAAAAGCTTCACGAACTTGTTTGTTTGTTTGCTGAATAAAATATTATATAGGTTATATTTGTTGAATATGGTACAACGACCAGTTGCACCTCGACGCAATGTCAGGATACTCCTGATTGGCGATCAAGCAGTTGGGAAAACTTCTCTGATTTTGTCGTTGGTGAGTGATGAGTATACTGAAGGAGTACCAAAGAAAGCCGAGGAGATTACTATACCTGCAGACGTGACACCGGAGCAAGTGCCGACACACATCGTCGATTATTCTGGTATGTATTTTTTGTCTTAAGGAGTGGAGTGAAGATTTAAGGAGAATTGCAGTTAAAAATGTAATTATTGAATGTATTGAATCGTAAATGTAATTGAAAGGTTTATTTTATTTCAGCCACTGAACAAACTGAAGATCAATTGAAAGAGGAGATCCAAAAGGCTCACGTAATATGTGTTGTATATGATGTTGCTGAAGAAGATAGTTTGGATCGTGCAGCAAGCTATTGGTTACCGCTAGTGAGAGAATGTTCCTCTAACAATCGCTGCCCAGTTGTTTTGGTTGGGAATAAAATTGATACAGTTAATTATTCAACAATTGAAGTATGTTGTTGATTTATCTCTGACAATTATCTTTCAAATATAAATATATGGTATTTTTATTTAATTGTATGGTATTATTTTGCAGGCGGTGTATCCAATAATGAAAGAATTCTCGGAGATTGAAAGTTGCATTGAATGCTCAGCTAAAACGTTACAAAATATTTCTGAAATGTTTTATTATGCACAAAAGGCAGTTTTACATCCAACTAATCCATTGTATAATTATGACACGCAGGAGGTAATTTATCATTTCAATAACAAATTGTCATCTAAATAACTTTCACCAAATTTATTAGCAAAAAATATATGTGTAAATTTTGTTCCTTTTTTTGTGTGTCTACAGTTAACTGAAGAGTGTAAAAGAGCCTTCCAAAGAATATTTAAAGTATGATAATTTTTATTTTCATTGTATTCTACGTGTATGAAATGTATTCATATTTTTTTTTGCTTTTTTTTTTCTTTTTTCGAATGGTAAAATATTATTTTACTATTGATATTATCCATTAACAGATATGCGATTTCGACAATGATGGTTTATTAAATGATATGGAGTTGAATGTGTTTCAACAATCGTGTTTCAATACACCATTGCAACCACAAGTACTTGAGGATGTGAAAGCAGTACTGTCAAAAAATATCCAAGATGGTATTTGCAATGGTTGTGTAACGATGAAAGGTAAATATTTCATTGCACTAATTAACATAAATTTCATTTAAAAGTATTCAACAACTACTTCATTTATTTATTTCTCCTATAGGTTTTATGTACCTCCAATGTTTGTTCATTCAACGTGGCAGAAATGAAACAACATGGGCTGTACTAAGAAAGTTTGGTTATGACAATGAACTACAAATGTCCAAAGAATATATTCAGCCTGTGTAAGTGACAATTAATCTACAAGAAAAGAAACAATATTACTTCCATCAACAATTTATTTTCTTTTATATTTAATCTTTTTTTCAGTTTGAAAGTTCCGACTGGATGTTCAACAGAATTATCCCACAAAGGACACGATTTTTTATCCGTATTATTTATGCAACATGACCGTGATGGTGACGGTGCTCTTTCACCATCTGAAATGGAATCATTATTTTCACGTTGCGTGACACCGCCGTGGGGTGACGAATACAAATACGCAGTTTCAACCAATGAAAAAGTTTGTAAAATTATATATATATATATATATATTATATTTTTGATTATTTTACAATCGGCCATAAAATTCATATTCAAATCAATCTATTAATTTATCTGTATTTGTTTATGTCCAGGGTTGGATAACATACGAAGGATACATGTGCCAATGGGCACTATTAACACTGACAAATGTACGTAAAACATTGGAATACATGGCATACCTGGGATACAATATGTACAATGATGAATGTCAAACGAGCGCGGTTACTGTAACACGGGAAAAAAAATTGGATCTTGCAAAAAAACAATCTGGCCGAAATGTTTACACATGTCATGTTATTGGACCTAAGAGTAGTGGAAAAACGACACTGTGCCGAAGTTTTATTGATCCGAAACTCGAGGTAAAACGCGAATATGATTATAGGAATTTCGATTAGTTCATTTATGTCTCGTAGCTTTAATTCTCCAATTAATTTTCCATCTTTTTTGCATACAGAAATTGACTGATGAAAAGGTTCCAGCAAATTCTCATATTACAGTGAATACTGTGCATGTTTACGGACAAGAAAAAACCATTGTACTACGAGATATAAATATTTTGAATGTTCAAGATGCCTTAACTCCAGCACAAATTCAGTGTGATGCTGCTGCACTTGTATATGATGCAAGTAATCCCAAGTCATTTGAATATATCGCCCGAATTTATATTGTAAGTTAATATCATTATACTGTAAAATTATACGATGTTTAACAATAATTCTAATTTCTTTAAATCTTACATTACTGTTGCAGAAATATTTTGCCGATAGTAAAATACCAGTGTTGATAGTAGCAAATAAAAGTGATTTATCGGAAGTAAAACAAGAATATTTATTGCAACCAACGAGTTTTTGCAGTAAATATAAACTGATGCCTCCGCAACCGTATAGCATTACACGTTCAGTGAGACCGGAAATTTTTGTCAAGCTCGCAACAATGGCAGCATTTCCGTAAGTATATTATATCGTCCATACTTTTATGCGTCATGCTCTACACTGTATCGAAATATTTTTATTTGAGACTCCTCATGCATAAGAATGCTATCGGAAAGATTTAGATTACCGTTCTTTAATCCCGATGAAGCAATAACAAATCAAAATTTGCTTCAAAGAAAACGATTCAGTTGCTATAATTACTTGACCTTTGGATATTTTGTTTAAGTTATTTCCCCATTATTAAACAGACATCTTTATATACATATTAGATTCACCTTTTGCATTTATTGCATTTCAATTTCTTTCATTTATTTCGCGTTATTATAAATTATTATTAAATATTCTATTATATATTAAAAAAGAAGAAAAAGAACAAGCACTAACGAAGAGCATATTTCGTGTTTAGCCGCTTTCAAGCAGCGTGGGTATTATTTTACAAACACAGGTTGGTTAAAATTCCACTGTATAAATTTTAGTCGGCACGTAAAATTATCATCAATTAAATCACCAGATGAATGTTCACAAGCTTATTTTGCTGCTATATCTCGTATACGTATTTATTAATTTTTTTTTTCTCACATACGTAATTTTGATAAATCTCTGCCGATCATTAAAATTGTACTATAAAACAAATATTATTCATTGATTCCAATGTGTACTGACTCTTTTCAGCCCTTTAAGGCGTATGGTCCACATGTTGCTTGTCAATCCTTCACCAACTCAATGGTGGAGTTCTTTCACAAGGTTTCTTTTTGTTCTCATCGTTCTCATTTGCGAAAGAAAAATGAAAAAAAAAAAAAAATAATAAATATTCAAAGCGTGTTCATTATTTATTAAATAATTTTTATAATGGCTACTTGTGCACATAGCATGTGTATGATAACGATTAATTCTTAATATACATCATTCTCATGATCCTATTTGCACTTAATTACCCTCCTCAGCTTCTATTGCATCATTAAAATGAAAGATTTCAATGCACCGTTGTGTGAGAATTCATTTTTCTTTTTTATATAGGTGATTGAAAATATTGCTGCTATTATCATTGTATCATCTAGATATAGATGAATTGTGAATGCGTGCACGTTCATTAATGGAGTTGTATTGTTAAGAAAGCGGAACAACACAATTGTTTATATTAAAATAGAGAATAATCATGAATTATTATTGTATCGCTTTTTTGCAGACACATGAAACAATTTGGTTTGATACAAGGAGATTCAGTGGTGTGGTGGAAGGCTGGTCTTGGAATTGCAGCAGCCACCGTTGCTGGATTTATGATGATGCGAGTTCTCAATACGGACAAAAGATAGTCTACCATTTTTATTTTTTTTCGCTCCCTTGTAAACGTATCCACTTGTTTAAAAGCCAATCATTTAAGCACGCGTTAAGTTAATAAACACACTATTCCCTAAGTATATTTTTATTTGTAATTTATTTTCCCCTCAAGTATAATCGTTTACATAGTAAATATGTATCACAATGCCGCAATATCAATTATATTTTTTATGTAGAAAATCAATGTTGATGTGAATATTCACTCTTCAAATTGAAACACGAATTGTCATTGTCTCAAGAATGATGTATACGCCTATGTAGGTGTACAATATCTCGCAATTTTCCTCAAATAAATATATATATATATTTATGTGACTGTCGCCATTTTGACTAGTACACGCGTTGTTCATTATTGCCAATAATATTTTAAGGTTATAGACAGCTAAGAGTACCACATTTAATGCATTTAACTAATAACAGAATAATCAACTTGAAATATTTTTCTCTACAATTACAATTTCTTTCATAAATATCACTCCATTTATATCTCACAAGTACATACTTCTCGTAATACAATTTGATTTTATTGAACAGAATATAACCATATTATATGGTTCGAAACTAATTTTTATTAATTTTTCGATTTTTCTATTACATAAGTCAAATATTACTCAATAATTGTAATTATCCAATATTTCAATCCGTTAATATTACATATTGATGTGTCATCTAATCCGCTATTGCACGCCTTTACTAGTTGTAATTTACATGTCTGAAATGAAAGAGATAAATGATGACAACTCGTTAGAATTATACGAATTGAAAAGAATTTAAAGAATATTCTGTTGGTTTTCAACACTATATAAAAAGAGATCTACTAACGATTGGCCATTTTGCATTGACGTAAAGCCTCATTGAATCCATCACAAAGTGTCAAATCAGATTGGCCTTGTGCACAATCCAAAAATTGTTTAATTTCCCAGGCACAAGCACCACCAGACTGTGCAGCGGGCATCGGTTGTTGAGCCATTGGTGCAGCTGGTGCTGCTACTGCTGCTGGTTCACTTGAACCACCGCTAAAAAGTCCAGTCACGGCATGTCCAATTGTGTGTCCAATTGCAACACCACCAGCAGTTGCAGCCATTTGTCCCATGAGAGATGGCTGTTGGGGTTGTGCCATCATTGGAGCTGATGGTGGTGCCTGAGCTGGAACTTGTGCAGGCGGTGCTGCACGTCTAACCCTAAAATTACAGCGAAGAGTCAAATGCAAATTCAAAAGATAATGCGATATTACATCAGTTGGTGAAATAATATTTTTTATTATTGTTTTCTCAAAATGCTTATTATTCGTTGAATATTTTAGACCCTGCAACTGTGACGTAATTAGTCAAAGCTCATGTTCAAACAGAGAAAATGTGTGATTTGCGGAAATTTTCTAATTGACTTTTTTATATACTTGGGAATATTTGTATGTTTGTGTATAATGAAAATATTCTTACGGTGGAGCTGAAACACGTCCTCGTCGTCCCATGTTTATTTAACAAAGTTCAATTGATTGGCTATAATTGAAATATTTAATGTTGTGCACTCTTGGCAATTCACGTTGCAACTGAACGCGTTGTTGCAATGTAATATGAAATTTAGTCGATAAAGGTTGCGTAAGTGTTTTTTCATTGTGCCGTAGGTGGATGAAGATTCGGCGCAAGCGTCTTGTTCTTGGAATTTTCTCGAATGTTCAGCTGATCCTTTTAGGTTTTGTTAAACAACTGAACATGTAGGTATTTCTGTCCAAAAAACAGAATTAAATAGCGATAGAGCAACAAAAATTATATTTATATTATTTTACAAATGGCGAAAACAGTATGTAACAATAACCTATATGTTTTCATTTCAAATTCCGGAAGTCACTGTGTTGGTATTGGGTGATTCACGCGGGAAACTCAATTTAAATTTTAAATCACTAGGTCTTTTCTGCATCAATGTATCATATTATATATAAATATATATATATATGTATATATGTGAAATAATGTATGTAAATTTGTCGAAATATATTGTGTCACAATTTGATGCAATAATAACAAATTATTCTTCAATTATACACCACCGCAAAAGTCATCATGTGACGATGACAAAATTTATTTGAATTACATTCATGACATCGTTCTAATAATAATATGTTTATCGAATCATTTTATTATTTTAGTCATCACAATAATAACAATATTTATTAAATATATCATGCAGATCAAACAAAAATAATATAAATATTCGCGTTTATACTTTTAACATTTTTAAATGTATAATTAAATTGAATATTAGTCTGACACAATTGTCTGTGAGACATCCCAAAAGCGAATTTTATTTTCTATTCATCGATCCTAATGGGATCCTCTCATTCCTGACAATATCATTGGCTATCTACTTATAAATATTCCATGGTAATCCCAACTGTACTATCGTCTATATATTTTTAATTGCTTACCTGACTGATCTCTTTATACAACCAAAACAATTTTGGAGCCCGGCATAATTAAATATTGAAATTACTTGGAAATGTAACGTCACATGGCCATGTCCCATGGCGAGGGGACCATTATGCGGTACTTAAACCTTGCATGATTCCCGCCCAATAGGAGGTATTGTTCACATAAGGTCTATTGTAATTTTTACTGCATGATACTAAATGTATATGGATTTCCAAATTCAGTAATTTCACTTTCACCCTAGATAAAACAAGTATTTAAGGGATAATGCGAATAATTACCTCCATATAGCAATAACTTGTTAATAAATTGATAATAAATTGAATAAATGATAGATATAGCTATAGTGTCATAAAAGTATTGTAGATAAAATTTCCAGAAATAATAAAATAGAAAATGTGACGAGATGTTTTGTAAAGTTGAATTATACAGTTGAGCAATTGATCATAATTTAATTTCAAATTTTCATTTTTATAAAAGAATATATCATTGTTAGTACATTAACTGTCTGATAATTTAATATAAAAACTGCTCGATCATCCAAATGGATGAGCCAAACCAATATATTTTCTTTGTGAGATATTATATATACAAGCTGAAAAACAAAAGAATAATAATAAAATGGAAATGACAAGGGGTTTATTGATAACATCAACAACAACAACACCAGCAGCACGTCAGCAGGGTTCTGCGACCTAGAGAAATCAAACGTATATACATATATAATCATAGCTGCGTCAATGAAACTTATATTCATTTTTTATTTTTTTTTCTCAATTCACCAATATCAATATACATATATATATATATATATGTGTGTGTATATTTATATATTTATGAATCCATCGCATCATCAGACGAGGTCGCGCACAACGTGTGGGAGTGTAAATCTAAAAAAAATAAAATAAAAATTACTTATATTCAACATGAATTTCATCGTTGAACTTGTTATCTTTCAAAGTCAAACGCCCTCGTACAATTCACTTTCCTTATTGCATTAATGCTATTTGTTCGTTTATTACACATTTTATATATGTATGGTGCCATTGAAGGAATTGCATGTGTCAATAGCCGCAAAGGTCCACCACCTTCTGGCCTGCTGCAAGTATTATACATATATATATGTATACATGTACAAACAGGTATATGTGTATATTGATGCATACAAATAAATTCATTGTCAGACCCAGCTTATAAACTCACTTAATTCATACAAAACACAATTGTACATTTCGATGTACATTGACATTCTTATTTCTTTTTTTACTTTTCATTTTTATTTTATTATTTATTACTATTTTGTTTTGTTCATTTTCTCTCGTAAGATCATGTCATTGTCGACATAAAGGTGGGGTGACTCATTCGTGTGTGTGTGTGTGTGTGTGTGTGTTTAAGATGGTACAAGACATCTTGACCGAGATATAGTGGTATGTGCACGTATATAGCTCACATTCTGTCTCGCTTTTTATTCATATATATCTCATTACTCGTTTACACTCATATAACAATACACATGTATACACAAAATACACGTCAGTCACACTCTTTCTCTCTGTGTCTTGACACAAAACAGAACCTCATCGTAGTGTGGCCAAGTCGCCGCACGCGTTTTTGCTGTTGGTGCCTCTTTCATCGTTCACGATTGTATATATACTCTTTTACTCATTTCCACCACCTCTAGGCCACTACAATTCATACGTGTGTGTGTATATGTATATATTACAACTGTACTCGACGCAATATTAAACGTGTGGCAAAGTTCAGTTTCGATTGTGATTGCGACAAATGTGGATCAACCAAATGCAATCCTCCTCCACGTTCAATTATAATAATATCAATATCAACAATATTATATTTCAATTAGTAAAGAGAGCCTGTCCAAATGCTGATGAAAATTGTGATAATATTAACGATGCAATTGTTTATATATTCAATAATAAATCATTGTGGAGATTGATTAAAAAGTGTTTTCTGTACAGTTGATGAAACGTGAGGTAAGTGTCAATATATGAACAGATATTATTATTATTTCTTTGTAATTAATAGCATATCACTATTTGTACAAACAATTGTTGCAATGTAAAGTGTGATTAGAGCAACATGTGAATTCTAAATACAAGATACAATAGATGGAACATATATACATGTTTATTTTTTGTTTATAATTTCATACAATATATGCATATATGTGTATTTACACAAGTATTGTATAGTTAGTAACCCAACTGTAAATATAAAATGATGCTTTCCCTCTTGCTATCAACTTGTCCTCAATTTTTCGTCGTGACACAACAATATTATGAAATGATTATGTAATTATCGATTGACTTGCATAAAATATATGCATGTTATTATTGAAAAAAGAAAAAAATATATATATATACATACAATAATACATATATTTTCATAGATATTCAATTTTTTTTGTCTGCAAAGTCAGATATTGCAGAGTGTGAAAAAACAAAAAAAAATATATTGCGCACTTGTTAAATCTTGTGGCAAATAGCCAATGACAAAGTTCAGGTGTAGAAACAAGGAAGTGTATATGTATAGTAAAATTACTTATTATATTCATATGCACAATAATTGTGTGCGTATTTGTTCAGTTAAAATCCAATGATAAACAAATGTGATATGACATTGATTTGCGCGCTCTCAACATCCACGTGCACCACAATCAATTTATTCATTACATTTATAAATCTCAAATGGACATGGTGAAAATATTACATATTAATTGTATCAATATATATTCTTGCATTAATTATCATCATTAAACTGATAAGTGAATATGATTATTGACAAAGGATATGTATATACTCACTATTCACTACTATCGTATCATTTATTAAATATAAAATAGCATGATTTTCCTTATCTACTTTTTTTTTTCCTCTTCATTTATCCTCTACATTTATCATTCATTGACATCATAAATATTATAAATTATTCTTATTATAAATATTATTATTTTCTGCATTTATGAATTTCTTCGTGTGTTATCTCATACACTTCATTCTTCATTCTTCTATTTTACACACAACATCAATGTGACTGTTTTAACCTTCGTCACATCTTCACGTAAAAAAAAATATATATATATATATATGTATGTATGTATATTTGTAAAACAGGCATTGTAAAGATTTGTGCAGATAGAATTTTTCCCTTTTTTTTTTCACACCAATGCCCGCACGCATCCTTGGTCGTAACAAATACGCGTATAATCTCTGGCCTCGGTACATTTATATTTTTTTTTTGTTTCATTTATTGGATGTACGGCTTTGAGCTTTATTGTGTACATAATATATATATATATATATGTATATATATATATGGGGTCCCGGTAAAGCTCACAGGGGCCAACAACCTTAACGATAAATTTAGAAATATGCTCCAACGTTCGATGACTTGGATAGAAGCCATAAAAAAATGGCCAGCCAATAATACACATATACATTAACTTATGACTTTGGAAGATGTTGTGATTGGAGATAACGATGGATATTTTCAGGAGATTAAATTATATTCAGCTGCGTGTGTTGTGTATCGACAAATATTGTACAGGAAAAAAAAAAAGAAAAAAAAATGACAAAGCATCCTTCTCCCCTATTTTTCTTCTTTCATACACTTTCGCGTCAATATTTTTACTTTAAATATTTAATATAAAGTCGGCATCATGTCACACAGTAGTCCGTCACTGTTTAACATCTTCCTCTCTGTTTGAATCGCAGTTATAGGTATACGTGTAATGTCCACATATATATCTGTATATACACGAGGAAATAAAATATTGAATAACCTTGAAATATTGAGAAAGAAAAATATTTTAAACTCAATCGTTTCATCAAAGATTATATTGCAAAAGACATGTTGATAAGGAAATAAATATAAACATATATCTGATATTTAATAAAATCGCGTCACATGGATGTGACGCGACTTTATTTCTAAACTGTTAATAAATACATTAATGGCATATACCTATATACACAGTCGCTGATATACTACGTCTCTTCTCTTTATACACACTATGACGTTTTTTTTTTTCTTCCTCCATCATTTTATTTATATCGCGTCCATTGTAGTCGACGGGTTTGCCCTCGTGCCATCGAACTTGTTCACGACCTCGTCGCGATAAATAGATTTAAAAAGAAAAAAAAAATAAGAGAAAGGATGAAAACGAGTGGAGTGTAATATATAGACAGTGGCAAATTGGCATTTTACATTATCATATGACGAAGAAAATGCACAATGTGAGGACACATAAATTGCGTATTAAAATAAGCGAGACAAGTCGTTGACACTATCGTTCACCCAGCTCTGATAAATACAATATAAAGCAGTATTGGAGGAGCGCGTGAGAGTGTTGAAGTGTATATTGATGAATGAGAAATGAAAAAGTAAAAAAAGGGGGGTTTAGCTAAAATATTTATATACATAAGACATATTATGAACCTGTTAAATAATTCCTTGGATTTTACTTATCATAGATAACTGAATATATATATCTTTAGCTAATATTATATATATATATATATATGCCACTTCATCATCGCAATATCTACCGTTATATTTCGTTTTCGTGGTGCCATCGAAATGCCATTGAAAATAATGTAAAGTGGTTAAGGTGAATTGAAGGCTCCATGGTGGTATACAACCAATATATACCACAAGAAGGGTATATTTATATTGCCATCATAGAGAATTGATCCCGGTAGCATGCGCTCGTGCGTTTCTATCACTATACTACCTGTACAGTCAACAACTGTCTCTTATATTGGGGACGATACTTAGTGGCTTCAAAACGAGGAAAAGTAACGGAGCGAATAACGGTTTCCAATTTTATTCATCTTTCTCAACTTCTCTACTCATACATCTACGTCTCACTTCAACTCTACATAATCATTATTAGATCCTTTCAATTGCAAATTTATTATATTCAATCGTAATAGAGAAGTAAAAATTATGGGAAAAAAATAAAAATAAAAATGGTGAGACAAGTGGCAGTAAATAAAAAATGAATTTTATCCTGATGTAATATATTTTTTATTGCTACTATTATTTTTATTATTATTTTATTTCTTCTTTTCTTCACAACTCGAATGATTGCAGTCGATTGTAATTAACCGCGCAACTGTCTGCGGCTAATCGCGCAAGTAAATATTACGTCATAAAACATTTCTTGTGTTTGCATTAGTAATTATTGAGAGAGGAGACTCTGTAAATATTATAAGTTATAAAAAATGATATGAAATAAAAAGAAAAAAGAAGAAGCATTTCATCACGTGAGAGAGTACATATTTAATCAACTGTTGTCTATGCGGACATATATATAGTCAATGTATATGATAATCGTATCGTTTACCGTATTAGAGTGAAGGTGAATGATAATTCACTCATTGTTATCAATTGTAGTGGTAATAAATGAAGCACAAGGGAA
>CAJUYH010004030.1:0-29140 GCA_910591685.1 Galerucella tenella | reverse complement strand
TTAAATTAATAACTTACATGGAAATTAAATATTAAAATATCCAAAGACGTAGTTCCACAGTAAACGAAATGTTTGTCCATGATGATGCAATACACTGTGGGACACATGATGGTACCCATTGTTCTTAAATGTAAACCGTTCATAGCGTCTCGGATTAGAACTGAGGAATTACGAGATCCTATTAGAAGTACTTTTCTGGCGCCCTCTTGGGTCGCTTTTAAAACGAAAATGGGATCGCTATCGAACTGTTCTTCAAATTCAACCACGTTTTTCTATAAGAAGACACTTTCAACGTATTTTTAATTAAAGAAACTGATTGTTTGTTACAACTTTTGCTTTTTATCAAGTATACAGGGTGTCCCATATGACGAGTTAAAATTATCTGTATTGTATAAGGCAAAATACTTATAGTAAAATCATGAAAATTTCTACGTTTGGGTTTTCGGATGCGATCTTTTTAACTAAAATATTTTCAAAGATGGCAGACTTCCGGTTCTACCGGAAGTCGACTGTAACTTTGTTATTTTAAATGGAACACCTTGTATATTAATACTTTTTTGAAATCTACCTAAAATTTTAGTACAGTTTTGTCTAAAAAGTTTTTTTGAAAAATGCATATTTTTTGAGTTATTAATTTTTTTGTAAAAAATTTGACCGTTGCAGACCCTTGTAAATTATTTTTTTACGAGGATACCCTTAAAGATATGAAAATGGTTTCTGTTCGGTTGCTTTAAGCAAGGTCAGACCTATTTGAATCTATGTTGACAGATTTTTCGTTTTATACAGGGTGTGTATAGAAAGTGTTCAAAGTTTAACATCGTAAATATCAAATTTCTTTAGGTTTTCAAATATAACCACCCGGTTTTTTCCTTTTTAATGCATTCAGGAGTAAAAGATAAGGCAAATTCGTGTATACTTTCCCATACGTAAACC
This sequence comes from Galerucella tenella, assembly GCA_910591685.1. Classification (NCBI taxonomy): domain Eukaryota; kingdom Metazoa; phylum Arthropoda; class Insecta; order Coleoptera; family Chrysomelidae; genus Galerucella; species Galerucella tenella. Next base: position 28,207 of record CAJUYH010004030.1, on the reverse strand, counting down.
TTACCTTAGACAACACCTGCATTTCTCAAAATTTACAGAAAACATTCAATATCTGGATAACGGTAAGGTTTAGGTATAGGAAAGTCTACATGAATTTGCCTTATTTTTTACCCCTAAATGCATAAAAATAGAAAAAACCGGGTGGTTCTATTTAAAAAAATGAAGAAATTTGATATTTATGAAGTTAAACTTTGAACACTTTCTATGCACACCCTGTATAAAATGAAAAATTTTTCAACATAGATTCAAATAGGTCTGACTTTGCTTAAAGCAACCGAGCAGAAACCATTTTCATATCTTTAAGGGTATCCTCGTAAAAAAATAATTTACAAGGGTCTGCAACGGTCAATTTTTTTACAAAAAAATTAAAAAAACAAAAAATATGCATTTTTCGAAAAAAGTTTTCAGACAAAAGTATACTAAAATTTTACGTAGATTTCAAAAATGTATTAATATACAGGGTGTTCTATTTGAAATAACAAAGTTACAGTCGACTTCCGGTAGAACCGGAAGTCTGCCATCTTTGAAAATAATTTGGTTAAAAAGATCGCATCCGAAAACCGAAACGTAGAAATTTTCATGATTTTACTATAAGTATTTTGCCATTTAGAGATAGTTTTAACTCGTCGTATTGGACATCCTGTATATTCAGTCACAATTCGTAAATAATATCAAATATTATGAGATGATTAATATGTTAATAAATAAAATAACTAACCTTAATTGAGAAAAATAAAAGAAAAAAAAATTGAAAAAAAATTAAAGAAAATGAGAAGAAAAAAAAAGAGAAAAATGGATAAATAAAAAATAATGAAAAAGAAAAAAAATATTTATATATATATAAACATGAATATTAGGAATAATTATTAATAGAAAAAATATACAGCGTGTCCTCGGATGGAGGTGAAAATTTTTTAAATATTAATTTTCGTAAATAATATCAAGTATTATGATTAATATATTAATATATTAATACCTAAATAAAATATCTAACCTTAATTGAGAAAATAAAAGAAAAAGAAAATTGTAAAAAAAAATAAAAAAATTTTAAAAAATGAGAAGAAAAAAAAAAGAGAAAAATGGATAAATTAATGAAAAAGAAAAAAATATATATATAAGCATGAATATTAGGAATAATTATTAATAAAAAAAATATACAGCGTGTCCTCGGATGGAGGTGAAAAATTTTTAAATATTAATTTTCGTAAATAATATCAAGTATTATGATTAATATATTAATATATTAATACCTAAATAAAATAACTAACCTTAATTGAAAAAATAAAAGAAAAAGAAAATTGTAAAAAAAAATAAAAAAATTTTAAAAAATGAGAAGAAAAAAAAAAGAGAAAAATGGATAAATTAATGAAAAAGAAAAAATATATATATATATAAGCATGAATATTAGGAATAATTATTAATAAAAAAAATTGGACAGCATGTCCACGGATGGAGGTGAAAAATTTTTAAATATTAATTTTGGGAAAAATGTTATTCTTGATAAAAAGTTTTGCTTGTTCTGAAACCCCATAAAATAAAATAAAATTCCATGTTTTTCAAAACCCGTCTCATTTTATGGCCAGTTTTATGAAAACCTCTGGGACATTTCTTCACATATTGGCTAATATCTCGGAAACCTCAAGGTTTGCAAGGTTCTAGTCCACGCCATTCGATTCAGAATTGAATTTTCTATAAAAAGAGGAATTTTGAAAATTATGAGTCTTCGCGAATTAGTACCTATGTTTCGAAAAATTCTAAAATCCATATCTAAGGTTTTTCGATGTGGAAAATTCCTCTTTTTATAGAAAATTCAATTCTGAATTGAATGGCGTAGACTAGAACCTTGTAAACCTTCAGGTTCCCGAGATATTAGCCAATATGTGAAGAAATTTCTCAGGTTTTCATAAAACTGGCCATAAAATGAGACGGGTTTTGAAAAACTTGAATTTTATTTAATTTTATGGGGTTTCAGAAAACCAAACTTTTTATCAAGAATAACATTTTTCATTTAATTAATATTTAAAAAAAAATAATAAAACTTATAGCAGTGGTCTCCAAACTACGGCCCACGAAAAATAAAACTACATCCCTAGCACCACAACATATAAAAAAATTCAGACATTTTGCAGGAAAATATGAAAAATGAAAAAGTAGCCACCCAGTATAATTGGCCCTCCTGAACTTACCCTCTAGCTATCAGTTTGGCCCTAATGCTGAAAAGTTTGGAAACCCCTGACCTATAGGATACTCCATCCGAGGACACGCTGTATATATAAACATGAATATTAAGAATAATTATCAATAAAAAAATATATATAAAATAAATATATATATATATATAGCAATAGAGATAACAAATTTGTAAACGTATTTATGTTCCACAAAATAATAAATCAGAAACTAACCTTAATTGAATACCTCAGTATAGTTCCTCTCATGCATCCCACAAACAAATACCCCCAATTTTCATCCATGCATTGAACGCTATCATCAATAAAAATGTCTTTAACAAGGGACATGCTGTGGAAGTTATAAACTTTAAGATGGGATTCGAAACTTCCTACGAACATATAAGGTTTTCCTTGTTCTTCTGCTTTTGTATAATGGAGACAAGCTATCGGAACTTCTGTTACTTGTATTACGTTTAAACATTGAGCGTCTTCGAGACTGAATAACAAAATTTTACCACTTTCTGTTCCGGCTATTAATTTATCTTCACATATCTACAAAGTAACAAATATTAAAGTGAAATTTTACTGTTTAATTTAAAAAGAAAAACTTACCTTCAATACCAACATTTTTTCCGTGGTGGTTTCGAAATTTAAAAGTTTTTGTTGCACATCGGATGATTCTTTATTTATTACTTCCGCGGGTCTGGTAGCTTTTTTCTTGTTCTTTTTTTTGCTATTTTTAGTATTAAATAAATTTTGTCTGTACGTAGTCAGCTCATTGATATATCCATCTATTACTAGCATCCTTCTTTTGATCTCCTTCATATTTTTCGGTTTAGATTTAAAGTTTTTGTTCAGTAACTGTTCTATCGTAATTTTCGATTTCTTTCCATTAGGCACTGGTTCATCATCAACAATAATAGTTTCTACGTCAGGTTGTAGAACTACCACATCTCCTTCATCTTCCATTTGTACTGGTGCATATTCTACGATCTCATTTTGTTGTTCTACTAATTGTTCATTAGAAAAATCACCGGTACTTATATCACTTGGTAAAATTTCTACAACTCCAACAGGTGAATCTTCTATTTTGATTATTACATCGCTTGGAGAGTCTTTTTCTGGTTCTAAATAAAAATATTAAATCAACAAGAATGTTGCAACTGTCCGTATCTTATCTGGAGATAAGTCATAGATAAAATGGAAAACTAAACCACCAATCACTTTAAAATGCACCAGTTTTGTCAATAGAATTCCCAACCCTAGATATTTATATATGAAATTTTTTCAATAATAAACGTAGAACAAATAAAATAAAATAATAATCTCAGTTTAAGGCATTTACCTGGCGATTTATGTTGAAACGTTTGTAAATTCTCTTGATTACTGAAACTTATCTGTAATTCTTGAAGAATTTCTTTCGGCAGATCTTCTATTTTAATACCAATATCAGGAATAATGGAATTTATCCAGTCTGTAGATTCAGTAATATCAGGAGTTTCATTACAGACATTTCTTAAAGCTCTAGATATTTCAAGTCTTTTCTGTTTGACAATTTGATCTATAGCTTCATCATAAATAGAAGTACTTGTACTTATTAGATTTTTCTTCCTTCCGTTATTGAGATTGCTAATGTGATTCATTATTTTGTTATGAATGTCTGCTACATCATATGATGGTTTTTTATTAACAGATTCAGTCTGTCCCACACTTCTAGTTCGTTTCCTCTCGTTTTTCTGTTCAGATACACCGGCTGTACAAGTATCATTTTCTGTTGCTTTGGAAGTACTAGGATTGTTTAATGTTAATGGAATAACGTTATCTTCGGGGGTCAACAAATGTCGCATAATTATGGCACTTGTCTTCTGTATTTTTTGGGTCATATACTCTTCACTGCCAATAACTGGTGAAGTAGATCTAGAGGTATTTTTCAAGATTTTTTTGTTAGGATACCTTTTGTAAAAAGGCCGATTATCCTTTGGCTGGAAATGTGGTTTGTATCTAGGGGTATTATCATTCCTAAAATAATATTATCAAATACTTGTTAGGGATAGAATATTTATAAGATGCTTGCCAGTTTTTATTGTAATACCCCTGCTGTCTGCCATTACAAGCACGTACGGACCTCCTATACCTTCTATGTCTATTTTTATTATCTCCATGTTCCATTTTTTATATTTCAAATCTTCAAAAACGGCTGATTTTTAACAAATGTCAATATCGCTGCTTAGGTTAGGATTTCTTCTTTTTTAAATGTAAATAGTGGTGAGCGAGATATCACGAACTGTGATTTAGTAACTGATATATAAAATTCACGAATCACGACTGTTACCTGATCTCGTATTGTGTTTCCTATTGTCTTCTGTCTGTTAAAAAATCACGTTTTTATACTTTAATATGGTCGATTATTGCATATCACCATAAACGATTCATAAACTACAAATATCAAACAACGGAATTAAGAAAGGATGAAGATATTAGTGATATTTAGTATAATTATTTTTTTTTCAGTTGATAAACATGTAATACCTTGTACCTGAAATTTACTATTTAAAGAAAATAAAATATTTCATTTTTGTTCAAGTTTACTGTATTTCAGTTTGTCCCTTCTGTCCATTTACCTTACCCGAACCGAGTCGCAATATTTGATATATGTATATACAGTAGCAATGCCGTACTATAATAAAATTGTGAAAGTCGTGAAAACGTCACGCTTTAAAATCACTGATATCAAAAAATCACGGTAGCAATTAACATTGTGATTTGAAAATCACGTTATCACCCACCACTACTTAGGTTAGGTTTTCTTCTTTTTATTTAATGTAAATATATAGTGATGAGCGACACCGTGATTTTCTAATCTGTTACGAAATCACATTTGAAATAAACGCAGGTAGACGCTTGCAGCTCCGCTGTCAACTAAAGATGCAAAATAATTCATAACAATATCTCTTAAGCCCAGTTTCTAATTTTACGGCAATAAACGAAATTCAAATTTGTCAGGCACAGTCACACATAAAATGTTGAATACGACAACTATAAATAATAACTACAACAATGTTGTTTTAAAATTTTATTAACAACTTATTTCGTATAAAACAGACCAAGATGTACACATAAATAACACAATACAATCTTCAAAAATGTTTTTACAGAAATTCTGACAACTCTTTATACAATAATAGGAATTTTTTTCAAAATTTCCTCAATTTTTCGACTATTCGATGAGTTTCTTTGCTTTAAAATAGGTTCTCAAGTACAAAACTTGCCAAGTAGCCAGACCCAACAGGCAGCACAATGAAAATATGGAGAAGTATAAAACACGACTGTTAGTAGATTCTAAAACAAAAATTGTTATTACGATGAATTAAATTAGAAAGTATCGACATATTACCATTTGTATCCCTCATTTCTTCTTCTCGTTTCCTCATAATAGCAAAATCTTGAACTATTGCTTCAGAAAGGTCTTCCAACTTCTTTAATTCCTTCTCAATTGGTTTTAATTGAGCAGCTTCCCCATACTGTGAAAATTTTAAGAAAATATAAACTATTTTATAAAAAAAGATAATTTACTCACAGTATCATAATTTTTGGTTTCTATTCCATGCTTTGTAACCAATGAAACTTCTTGAGAAACGACTCTGATATCTGAAAAAAATTGTTTAGTTTAATAATTCACAAGTTGTTATAACAAAACTTACGTGGAGGAGCTTGAGATATAAAGCAAATTTCATAGGTATCAAAACTTTCGGTATTAAAAGAGAATTTTCCTTTTGAAATTGCTTGCCTCTTTGCCAATATGTGTCCTTTAGAATCTGTCACCTAAAAAGTAAAAGGTATCAACACAATCCTAATTCAATTAAATTTGGATTTCAAATACTTACAACATAATCTACTGTTTGTCCAGGTGCCTCGGAGACCTCAAATTCTCCTATTACTGGTATGTTCTGTTGAAGCTCCTCTCGTAAACACTTCCTTGTATTGGGCTCTAAATTCCACATAATACAGTTCGTAAACACTAGTAAACTTACAAATATGAGAGTGCAATATGTTACGTCCATTTTAAAGAACTTTTATATTTGTAATTCCGCAAGACTTATTAACAAGTTATTATAAATTAGATTCGCAAACTTGTTAGAAGCTAAGATGAGGTGGCCATATCTATTTCTTCCAACTGCCAGCTTGTCAAAATTGAAAATGTCACTTTCGTTTTCTTCTTTTTTATCTCCTTCTTTCAAATTCGCCACAGAAATAATTGTTTATTTCTATTGCTCTTTCATATTTTGATCTATGGTCTGTGCTGTGACACATGTGAACTACAAATAACCTATAAAAAATTAAGCACAACCAAAATTTAAAAATTCGTAAAGGTAAAATGAAGACAACCCAGTCATCAGATCCTAACTCATCCTTAGTAAAATTGAAAAATTTAAAAGTAGTTATTTATAAAAATAAATATTTTCCACAACAGTATATTCCGAGAAAAGACCATCTTCTAAATAAACTTTTGGATGGAGAGAAAGAAAGACTGAATATAAAAGATCTTGATTCAGAAGATGAAGAGGAAATAGCAGAAAAAGTTCGTCAAGAATTAATAGCACACGAAAAAGAAAGAATTTTCTACAGCAATGCTCGACCTAATTTACCTAAAACTGGTAAAAACAAAATTTCTAAAAATGATAGAAAAGTTCCATTTTTAATGCTGGAAAAGAAAAAATTGAGAAACATGTTCCTAAAACTTGAACAGAAAGATAAAACTACCAATAAACAAAAACAATTACTAACTTGCTTGAAGAATATGCAATGTTTAAGGTCCAATGTATGGACTTCTCCGTTAAATCTCATAAATGCAATTAACGATTCTTTATTAACTAGAAATTGGAATAATGTAACTCATTTATTGTTACAGTTAGTTAATTATAAAGACATTAAATATAAACCAATACTACGAATGGTGAGTGTAATAAATATATTTCATTGAGAGCTATTATAGTATTTGTTTTATTTTAATTTCAGGCGTATGAGATAATGGATAAATTATCTCCAGTAGTTTTGGAAAATGATCTACAAGGAGGATATAAAAACATTCAGATATTGTGTAAACGGATTTTAGAAAGCACTACTGTGGTATAATTTGTTAAAAAATAAACAAAATACTTTATTGAAAACATTTTTATTCTAAACACAAATTCCCTTCATCACCATCTACTTTCCTATCTTTGCCATATTTCAACATATACTCCCGCTTTACTTGTGAGAACAGTAAGTCTGTTAATAAAAATATCTGAGCAACAGCAAATGCCAAAGTAACTCCAAAATAAAAATTAGCATTTGCCGAGTTACAATAAATCCACAAATAGTAAACTATAGGACCTAAACATGTTGTTATAATTAACATTGTACCCACTAAGAAGCCTTGTTGGCTAAATTCGAATATATGAGAAAAGGCAGGCATAATGCTCAATACGAAACCTACATCTCCTACACTTGGATATGATTTGAATATAGTAATAATAAAATTGATTGCAATTATAAGTAAAAAAGGATGTTTTCTGAATTTTATAGAAATTGGTACTAAGTACAGGATGGTTGTATTAATTTGGAAAGCATATATGAAAAGTTCTCTAAAGTGTTCAAACATTTCAGTGAAAAAATACCAAAAAAGTCCAATATTAGGCTGCAAGTCTGGTACATTTAATATACACCCGTAAACACTCCTAAAATAACTGAAATCCTTACCAAAATCACTACACACAAACACAATTAACAGAGAAGTTATTAGAAAGCTTATTACACACACTATACACATTTTTACACTTTTAAAAATATGATTAAAGTACATTACTGTAGGTAGAAGCAGCACCAAAGGATAGAAAGATATAGATGCCGTCATAGCAAGGAATATCCCACATAACAAAGGTAACCCATTAACCATCCACAGCAAAACACATGAAAGGTAAAAATTGTAAAATACTGTTGTAGAATACCCGACAGAATTTAGTATGGTATATGGGTTGAACAAGTAAGCTAGAAGTACGTAGTACGGTGTTTTAAATATTTGTTCTGGTTTAAGGAAACTTTCTACAGCATCTTTAGCATAAGTCGACCTGTTTCTTTCTTCTTCATTATAAACTTCCAAAACGTATTTTTTTATTGTGAAATACAATATAACGGCTGTAACTACATCAAAAGTAGTAAAAACCAAATGTACTTTCTGTTGAAATATTTGTAATACAGTGTTATAGAAAAATAAAGATAACGGTGTCTCGTGCAGTACATCTCCTTCATAAGGATTAATTCCAAGTGATAATAAATATAGGCCTTCTGACACTCTTTTCCAAGAATTTAAGGGCGTTGATACTTCTACATGATTGGCAATAACTGTTTGATATTTCGAGAGCATCATATAATACCTCAAAATTATAGCTGCTAAACATGTTGAAACAATTGTTGACAATGCAACCGAATTAGTTTGTACAAAGGAATGCTTCTTCAAAGACATTTTTTCATAATTTTGTTTAATGTTTAGAAAATGTTACTTTTTTGACTGTTAGTTAATCATTACTTCTTTTATAATAATCTATTGGTTAGGATGGTGTAGTTTTTGGTGAGGTATGCAGCTACTTATCCGACCACAGACAATGGCGTTTCATTATCTATGGTTCACTTGAAATCATGCGTTAACTAGTTTTGTGGTTTCTGGGTTGGGAAGTTGAGCTACTGAAAGATAGATGGCGTAGCCTGTTCTTCTTCCGAATTTAATATTTAAAATAACTAAATTATTGGTGAGTTTCATGGAATTTATAACCAAAAAACTGTAAAACAGCTATCTGGAGTTACTAGGACTATCTGGAGTTAGTAGGAGTGCAAAATTAATTGAAATATACGAAGAAATTACATAATCTCTAATTTATTTCTGGAAACAACTTTAATGTTCTGCAGAAGTACATATTTGTATACCAGTGGCGCACCGCACGTAATTTAATTTAATATCTGATTAAAAAGAACACGGGAAAAAATAATAAGTAGCTAGAAAGTAGAGCTTCAGTCAAATAAAAATGAAGATAGTAATAAATGAATATATCACAACAGGCAAAATACATTCAGCAAATGTGCTTTGAAATAAAAACCAACAAACTGAATGATTGGACTTATTATTGTGTATTATTGACGGCGTCCCGGTGCCTCTGGACGCTGCAGCTTGACGCCGTCGCTCTTGCCTGGATAGCTGGCGCTCAAGAATGTGATTTTAGTCGGATGCTGCGAATGTATCAGACGGAAAGACTTTAATTTCATCTCTAAATCGGTTAGGTATGAAGTTTTATAGAAAAAAATAAAATTTAAAGCCAGAACATTTCGAGTTATGTAAAAAAATTACAGTGTGTATATATAAGCGATATGAAATAGTGGAAGTTATGAGAAAATGAGGAAATATAACTGGTGCTTTTTGGTTTTCGTTGTTTTTTCTATTTATGAAGGTAACATTTTCCATATAAATATAAATACTAGGAAGAGTAGAAAGTAAAAACAACTAGAAGCAGATTTAAACGGCGACAATTTCGACAATTTATTTATTTTCAAATTCAATTTCCTCTAGTCAAAACGCAGACAAACTATAATCTTCAGACGATGAATGCAGCTTATTATTCTGTACCAAAACTTCGATATTTCTGGAATATCCATTTTTCGATTTAATATCATCGGTGCTATTGTTATTATTTTTGTTAATGGGAGTGCAAAAAACTGGTAAACTCTCGTGGGAACAATCCTGCATCAACTCCAACTCGTTACAAGTACAATCTTGTAACCCGTTACCTTCTTTACAGGTACATTTTATTTGTAAAGCAAAAGAAGATACGTTATTTGTCTTTTTATTCGATGTTATATCTTTGAGGACGTTCTGTATCATTTCTTTGACCACTTTTTTATTTTGAATAGTTTTTTCCGAAGAAATTGGTGTTTTACGATGCAGTTTTTCCCTTGAAAAATTAACTTTCTTTTCCACATTTTGTTCTTTATTCGTTTTATGAAAATTCTTTAAATTCTCGATAAAATCGTTTTGTAAAATGATTTCTTTGTTTTGTTTGTTAATAATTTCGTTCATCAGACAAAGTTTCTTTTCCAAATGTTTGATTGTTTTCGTCATTTCGTTTTCTTTGTGAGAACTCTCCGAATTCGGTTTGATAACGAGTTGACTGTACTCTCTCACCAAATCTAAATCTTCCACTTGATTCTTGTAAACGTCTCGTTGCTGCTTCAACGAAGCCATTTCCTTGGCGTGCGTCTTTTGGATTTTCTTTAACGAACTTTGCAGCTCGCTTTTAATGAATTTTAGTTCGTTTTTTTCTTGCAGGGCCGTCTTAAGCTCACTTTTAGTGCGTTCGTGTTCGATTTTCGTTACTTCAAGTTCATTTTTCAATCTAGTTTGAACATATTTAATTTCTTTTTTAATAGCTTGGAACATATTTTGTTGATACTTGTTTTCTGTGTACAGTTCTTCTCCGTTTGCGGCTAATGCTATCAAGTTTATTATTTGTTGTAGCTGTAATTTCTTTTTACGTTTGTCACTCGCGTGTAATAGACTTTTTGCTTCTAATTTTAAATCAGCTACCATATCTTCCGCAGCTGAAAAATCTTCTATTTCTTTTATAGACGTTTTTATCTTGTCTTCCAAATAACTCAACTCTCTTTTATCTAAAAATATGAAATTAAGAACCAGAAAATTTGAAAAAAAAAAGATAAAGATCCTAAAATTATGAGCAATAGCTCATTGGATTCGGAATGACCTCTAGAAAAATGAGTTTTGAGGATTTTACTGCACGTAAGAAATTGCTCGTAGGCGAAGTGCTCAATCGTTCAAGAGCGATATGGACAATCCACACGAGTCGAACAGCATATTTTTTCTACGACCCACTTAAGAAAAAATCTAGAAAATAAAAATTTCTATAAACTGTAATATAACTTCAAATTGTAAATTTAACAATTCAATTTTATGTTTCCACTAATTTTTTTTTGGTAAACGTACAGTTCTTGAATGTCCAATTTGTATAATGCTACGGTTTCCCTTTTTAAATATACGATGCTGATGTAAGTAGATGTTGCCAGTCGGACTTCCTCATGAAGGGTACCGTACCATTATCTATAATAATGAATATTCCGCTAAATATTCAAACGTCTACCTGTTGTAAAAAAAAACATATTCACGGGGAATCGAACCCGGGTCTACCGCGTGAGAGTCTGGTTTGCTAACTACTCGACCACCGAGGAATATGCAAATTGTTTATCTATAACGTCAGATGTATTACATAATTTTTGCTTAAAAGGAACTAAAGTTCCTACCGTGTGTCCCGCGACACGTTCTATCTTTATTTTTTGTTAATAGCAATTGCAATTTTTTACGTGCAGTAAAATCCCCAAAACACATTTTTCTAGAGGTCATTCCCAATACGATGAGCTATTGCTCATATTTTTAGGAGCTTTATCTCTATTTTTTACGTTTTTCAACTTGCAGACTGAACTACAATTCATACCTTCTAATTGTTCTTCTTGATGTTCCTTCACTTCTCTAATTTTCTTCTCCAATTCCATTCTTTCTTGTTTTATACTGATTAACAAATTACAATTGAATCTCTGTTCAATTGGTAGACTCATTACTTGCTCCACAATATTATTTCTTTCATCTTCTATAAGAATTAATTTATTGCAACATATTCGGAAACAATCCAATTTTTTTCGAAGACCAACAGTAGCTTCCAACAGAGAGTTGAATAAATCCATATAGCCGTTTTGTTTCATCGCTGATTTCCATTTCTGAGTGGGATTTGTTATAACTTGACATAATTTTTCAACGATTTTTCGTAAAATAAACTCTTGACAAGTTAAATTTCTATTTAACTTCTTATCTACATGTTCCATGTATTCGTATAAACGTAGTATGTTGCTTTTAAATCCGTTTTGATTGCTGAATTGCGTAAAAGGTAACATTACCGGTAGATCTTCTGAGTTTTCCATTTTACAAGTTCTAGAAAGTTCAATTACTTTCGAGTATTTAAGCTCGCGTTTTAGATAGTATAAAATTTGCAATTTTTGATTTTCTAATCGTTGTTTAAGAAGATCTATCGCTCTATTTTTATCATCTAAAATTGATAAAAAAGTAGAACCGTGATTTTCTTCAGATACGATTATATCCATCGTTAATCTTGACTTTGGACTGCTGCGCATAATGGTAATGGGGATTTTATGAACAAATAGGGCTGTAATTTTGTTATGTACGTGTCAAAATACATGACATTGGCAGTTGACAAATTTTTGTAAAAAATCGTACGCTAGAAGCACAGAATACACCAGCCAAACAAGAAACGAAGGCCGGCGTAAATCCTTTGATGTTTTGGGGGCAAAATTTCCTGACCTTCAAACTGACTGACAGATAACGGTTCAAGTTACACTGTAAAATGTAACGTTTTTACATTTTGTAGGGTATTAAAAATGTATTTAGTTTAAATAAAACATATTTGGGAATTATTTGAAGCTTTAAAGTGGCTATTTCTTTTTAATTCAAACAAATATTTCAGCTACTTCTGTTAGAGTACGTCGAAATGTCTCTGTTGTGAGCACGACTCCCACAGCAGACGAAGATGATGAAGACTGGGATGAGCAGGAATCTTCAGAAATAGATGATGATGGGAAAGTTTATAAAAATCCCAGAAACTCTCCTTCCACTTTGTGTCCGAGGGATGAAGAGCAAGCTACGTTACTTGTAAGTTATTTAAAATTGAATAGTTCTAAATTTGACAACACAGTGTATAATTTTTACAGGGTCAAAAATGCCTAAGAAAATGCTCGTCTGACGAAGACTGCAAAAGTAAAAAGAAAAAGTGCCTTTGCGACGGATCCTGTGGATTGTCCTGCATAAAACCAGGTAGAATAAATCACCTTCCTCAAACACAACCTAACCTCACATTTATGCTATTTTAGATCGTGAATGCCCCGAACCCGAGCAAATAGCCTACGGAACGGTAACGGCAAGTGGGAAGTTATTTGGTGCACGAGCTACGTACACATGTCAACATGGATATCACGTTGTCGGGCTACAGAGCCGTACTTGTCAAGCTGACGGACAATGGGCCGGAAGCACTCCAGCTTGCAAGCAAAACAGTAACTATAAATACAAATTATTTTCAAAATAGTTTTTTTAAAAACAAATTTTTTCAGTCTATTGTTTATCACCTTCAACTATCGATCACGCTAGACACAACGCACCAGCAGAACAAGCTACTTTCGACTTGGATTCAACTTTACAATACTATTGCCACACTGGATACGTTACAAATGGTTTTCCTAGGGCTAAATGCTTGGCTATAGACGGACAAGCTTCTTGGTTCGGACCCGATATAGCCTGTGAACGTAATTTTTTTTCAACTTATTAGAGAACTACAAGTAATTGGCAATTAGAAAAAAAAAATCAAATTTTTTTTTCTAAATTTTTCAATATTTCGCGCTGGGAGGAAGGTGGAGAAAAATAAAAAATACCACCGTGTAGGGGAAGTGTTTTGCAGCAAAAAAGGTCTCCTGCGTTTCTTTCGTCCGAGCAATGGTTTGTCCGGAAAAAATTCGGTAAACTAAGTATGTGTTCCGCATCCGCGCGACTCTATTTTCTGAAGCGCGGCGGAGTACATTATAAACTATTGTACAGTTATAATGTAAAATATAAATAATTGTAATAGGGCGTTTTGAAGAGGAAAGTTTCGGCTTCAAGATGGGATTTTTTTTTGTCACAGCACATAATCATTTTTAGCAAATTACTCATATTAGGAAAGTCACCAAATATGGAATACCATTTTGTTTTTGGGATATAAAAAAAAACTTCATATAAATTAAATCAGTTTAATGTTTTTACTAATCAGTCATACATTTATATGTAATAATTAACAGCCTTTAATCAAATATATTAGTCATCAAATTAAAATCTAACACAAAAAACAAAATCACACAAATGAGTAACCAAATATGGAATATAAGCATAAATCAACATAACAATAACAAAAATGAACATTAATATCTTTGAGATCAATTAAATAAATATAATATCTTGTGATAAATGAAAGAAGTTACATAATCACTTGCAAAAGTCACAGATCCAAGTATCAAACTCTGGACCAGCACAATCATAATGTGCACAATGCCCACACATCAAGCATTTAATTTAATATTCCATAATTAGACACCGACGACTGTCCATACTTGGATTTTTATACTAGTTCAAACTCTTCTAAATGTTTTTTAAAGTCACAATATTTTAATGACAAAAGATCACAAAATGGTGAAATAAACATAATACCGATATACTAAATAGTATAACACATACGTAAACAAACATAACAGCTGGTAATACACGTTTATTACTTACCTTAAAAATTTTCTGCACGACAACAAAACAAAACACGCCTGCCACACGTGAAGCATTCGCGCAACTGACTCGATGGTGTGGGTGCGATAGTTAGTAGACCGAATGAAACAGAAGATGGTCGAGTGTTGCGTTTCATACTTATAGTCTTAGAGAAATGAAGGTATTGCATATTAGGATACTATTTCATATTTGGTGACTTTCCTCTATACTTGGTTTACCGAATTTTTTCCGAACAAACCATTAATCGGACGAAAAAAACCCATGGGACCTTTTTTATTGCAAAACACCCCCCCTACACGGTGGTATTTTTCATTTTCCTCTACCTTCCTTCCAGCGTGAAATATTGAAATATTTCGAAAAAAAAAATGTTGTAGTTGTTACCCCTATTGTCTGACCTATATAAAAACTTGTACCAAACAAATTTGCTTTCAGCTAGATCTTGTGGAGCTCCAACTGACATCTCTCACGGTTGGCACGCCGGTGAATGCTACACCTACGGATGTAGAATAACGTATCACTGCGCTGAAGGTTACGAGCTTGTCGGCAAAAACGAGCGGTACTGTCAATCTGACGGAGCTTGGAGTCCGAAGGAACTACCTACATGTGTTCGTAAGTATTACAAATTAAATTTTCCAAATATTATAACGAAGCATCATTGTATTGGTCGTTGTTGTATAGTCGTTACAGCAGTTCAATGCCCACCTCCGGATAATCCACGACACGGCAAGGCTATTTACACTTCTTGCAGCTACAATTCCGTGGTTAGTTATGAATGTAAATATGGATATACCTTGATAGGTGAGAGCACCAGAAGATGTGGGGCCGATAAGAAATGGTCCGGTAACCAACCAGTGTGTAAAGGTAGTTTTTTAATCAAATTTAACTATTAAATATTAATAAATTTTGTTTAGAAATTAATTGTGGTCATCCTGGAAGACTATGGAACGGTTGGTTGGAGAATATAGAAGCTGGAACTGGTCTTGGTGCTTCGATTATCTTTAGATGTCACGACGGTATGCTTCTGGAAGGTAACACTTCTACAGTTTGTCAAATAGAAGGAAAATGGAGATACCCTTTACCGAAATGTTTAGCTCCTTGCGTAGTACCTCACGTTACTCAAGGAAGCGTGATACTAGTTGAAAGGAACGAAACTGCGCTGTCTTCGACAGTTGTTCAGCATGGTGAAGCTTTATCAGTTGATTGCGATCCGCATTATGAATTTTTAGCCAGTCTAGCTCCAGTTACTTGCAATAACGGAACTTGGACGTCTATGCCGAGATGTGATCCAGCTAGGTGTGTTTCTAGTTTAGTTAAGATGTAATCAATCGGTAGGGGTCATTTTAGACCGAAAGTACAAGTAATTAGGAATACGGCTGATTTTTTTTCCATAACTACCTTGTAATATGTAGATTAATATAAAAAAAAGTTTAGCAGTCTATCGATTTCCCAATTTGAAAACAAATTCAAAAAACTTCCTTAATATTTCGCGCTGGGAGAAAGGTGAAGGAAAATATAAAATACCGCCGTGTAGGAAAAGTGTTTTGCTATAAAAAAGGTCTCTTGCGTTTTTTTCGTCCGATCAATGGTTTGTTCGGAAGCTGTGGTTCGGAAAAAATTCGGTAAACTAAGTACCCAGGTAACCAAACTGTCGAAAATGACGTCAAAAAGACGGCTATTTTTGGACATTATTGGTCTGGTACGTCTAATGACCATACATTGGCGTCATATAGACGTCACAATTTATGATGTCATATAGGCCTAAATGGTAGACGTCTAAACATGGCTTTTTCTATCATTCCCAAAGGTCCAATGAAAGTCTAACTAAATACCGGGTTGACGTCTAATTGACTAGTAAAAATCTATCTAAAAGTCTATCTAAGGACCACACTGACGTTAGAAAGACGTCATACAGCTGTGACTTACTTACATCTTTTAGACGTCATTTTCTAACGTCAGTAGACGCCTTTTAGCCCAATATGATGCTGTCGTTTAGACGTCATATAGACGACAGTGGTTACCTGAGTAGAGGAAAGTCTCCAAATATGGAATAGTATCCTAATATGGAATGCCTTCATTTCTCTAAGACTATAAGTATGAAACGCAACACTCGACCATCTTCTGTTTCATTCGGTCTACTAACTATCGCACCCACACCATCGAGTCAGTTGCGCGAATGCTTCACGTGTGGCAGGCGTGTTTTGTTTTGTTGTCGTGCAAAAAATTTTAAAGGTAAGTAATAAACGAGTATTACCAGCTGTTATGTTTGTTTACGTAAGTGTTATACTATTTAGTATATCGGTATTATGTTTATTTCACCATTTTGTGATCTTTTGTCTATGACTTTAAAAAATATTCAGCAGAGTTTGAACTAGTATAAAAATCCAAATATGGACAGTCGTCGGTGTCTAATTATGGAATATTAAATTAAATACTTGATGTGTGGGCTCTGGGCACATTATGATTGTGCTGGTCCAGAGTTTGATACTTGGATCTGTGCCTTTTGCAAGTAATTATGTTACTTCCCTCTTCAAAACGCCCTATTACAATTATTTACATTATCACTGTACAATAGTTTATAATGTACTC
Source organism: Galerucella tenella (assembly GCA_910591685.1). Lineage (NCBI taxonomy): Eukaryota > Metazoa > Arthropoda > Insecta > Coleoptera > Chrysomelidae > Galerucella > Galerucella tenella. Next base: position 11,044 of record CAJUYH010004030.1, on the reverse strand, counting down.
CGCCGCGCTTCAGAAAATAGAGTCGCACGGATGCGGAACACATACTTAGATTACCGAATTTTTTCCGGACAAACCATTGCTCGGACGAAAGAAACGCAAGAGACCTTTTTTATTGCAAAACACTTTTCCTACACGGTGAAATTTTTTATTTTTCTCTACCTTCCTCCCAGCGCGAAATATTGAAAAATTTCGAAAAAAAAATTACCCCTATCGTCTGGCCTATAGAATAAGTTTTGGTTTTTATTTTTTCAGGTGTAAAAAGTTACCTAACGCTCCGAGAAATGGAATTGTTATTGCCCCAAAAATGGAGCACGGAATGAAAGCAAGATTTAAATGCAAAGACGGTTTCGAACTAAAAGGAGAAGAATTTATGGAATGTTCGTTTGGTAATTGGACTGGAGAACAACCGAAATGTGAAGAAGGTGGAAAATGTAGTTTTCTAATAAAAAATTAATTTGTTTAAATAAAAATATTTTCTAGTATATTGTCCATATCCTGGAAACGTGGCAAATGGGAAAATCCTACTAGTGGGAAATATGGGTTTATATGATTACCGACCATACGTTCGAAAAGTTACTAATAATAAACAAATTATGTACGATTGTGATAAAGGATACGTTTTGGCTGAAGGTCCTCCAGGAGCTACTTGTATCGGAGGCAACTGGAGTCCAAGAGAATTGCCACTGTAAGAAAATCCACGAAATATAAGTTTGGCAAGTTTTTCTGAAGCTACGGGGCATCTGTCATAAACGTACAAATGGCGTAAGGTACACATTCAAGAATTAACGTTTAATCATATTGTTAATAATTATTATCATTACATACTTAGCACTTTAGCTTTTTCATAGTTGAGCGTGGCAATATCGAATGTTTTCGACTGCATTCCTTTCACGGCTTCAGATGAACTTGCCAAAGTATACATTTTTTTTTCAATGTTATTGAATGATTTTTCTGAAGATGCCTCCTTGGTCAACACCCGAGAATACGTTGGAATAGAAGAAAACGATCCGCCATATTGGAAAAGTACAAAAGATCGTTTATAAGAAACTATAAGTTGATATATGAAAACAGGGAAAAAAGATACATCCATAATTACCTTCATTTAGCCGGAGATCAAGTTGAAAGAAGTTTTCCCACTATAAGATCTTTATCAGAAAGGATTAAGGATGCTTTTAAGAAGTTGGGTAAATTAAGGAAGAAGCGAGCTCTTAAAGGTATATTAGATTGTTATTAATAAAACTTTTTAGAAATGCTTTTTTCAAATATTTAGGTGGTAGCGGTAGAGGAAAGTCACCAAATATGGAATACCATTTTGTTTTTGGGATATGAAAAAAAAACTTCATATAAATTAAATCAGTTTAATGTTTTTACTAATCAGTCAAACATTTATATGTAGTAATTAACAGCCTTTAATCAAATATAATAGTTATCAAATTAAAATCTAACACAAAAAACAAAATCACATATGAGTAACCAAATATGGAATATAAGCATAAATCAACATAACAATAACAAAAATGGACATTAATATCTTTGAGATCAATTAAATAAATATAATATCTTGTGATAAATGAAAGAAGTAACATAATTACTTGCGAAAGTCACAGATCCAAGTATCAAACTCTGGACCAGCACAATCATAATGTGCCCAGAGCCCACACATCAAGCATTTAATTTAATATTCCATAATTAGACACCGACGACTGTCCATATTTGGATTTTTATACTAGTTCAAACTCTTCTAAATATTTCTTAAAGTCATAGACAAAAAATCACAAAATGGTGAAATAAACATAATACCGATATACTAAATAGTATAACACTTACGTAAACAAACTTAACAGCTGGTAATACTCGTTTATTACTTACCTTTAAAATTTTCTGCACGACAACAAAACAAAGCACACCTGCCACACGTGAAGCATTCGCGCAACTGACTCGATGGTGTGGGTGCGATAGTTGGTAGACCGAATGAAACAGAAGATGGTCGAGTGTTGCGTTTCATACTTATAGTCTTACAGAAATGAAGGCATTCCATATTAGGAGACTATTTCATATTTGGTGACTTTCCTCTACTCAGGTAACCACTGTCGTCTATATGACGTCTAAACGACAGCATCATATTGGGCTAAAAGACGTCTACTGACCTTAGAAAATGATGTCTGTGGGGTGAGGTTGACTATATTGTTCTCGTCTAGTTCATTGAGTTTGTCTTTTGGAACTGATTACACAAGAGCTCAGTGCTTGTTGTTAATAAAACTTTTTACAATTTTTTTTTCAAATATTTAGGTGGTAGCGGTAGTAGAGCTCTAGGCACCAGTCACAGAGGCTCCAGCGCTAGTTTGAATCTACGCAGAGGCAATAAAAAGAACCCTTACGAAGACGAGGAGGAAGATAAACCCATAAATCAAGTTGTCGAACCGAAACAACCTAAACAGCCGAAAAATAAAGATCCTTGTGAACAACTTTCTAGCGAACCTTATGTTAATATTGAAGTGATTAAGCACGGTAGAGATCCTAATGTTAGTTACAGCACTGGAACTGTTGTTAAAATGGCTTGTGGAAAAGGCTACGGGCTAAATATGCCGGAAAATAAGACCGCCAAATGTGTTAGAGGAAAATGGCGACCTACTCAACCGATGTGTTTGATATGTAAGTAATTATGCTGTTCTATAGATAGTTTAACCTTTGGACATTTTTTCTTTGTTATAAAATCAGTTGTACTCACATTTCATCGAGCTATAGCAAGTGCCAGACGTGATGGCGACTCCGCCCCCATGCGCACTAAGTCATTTTCAATGTTACCTCCCACTACAGCTTTTGCAAGTCATAAAATCCTATAGTAATTTAGTTGGGAGGGTCTATACCTGCGCTATCATAAAGAGGAACATAGAAAGTGAATACAATTGATTTGAATGATAATATTGTTTCTCCCCACCTCTAAGTAACTTCTTTCAGTACCGTGTTATGTACCTGTAACCCCATACGGTATTTATAAACTCTCTAAAATCGACCAACCATCCAACAACGTATCCATTGACTATGATCAACCCCTGAACGAAACGGTTGACATACAAAATGGACAAGTGGTTGAATTTTCTTGCGAAGAAGGTTACCAAGTACTAGGTCCTAGCAATTTGAGATGCTGGCATGGGGACTGGGCTGTTACCAGTTTTCCTCATTGCACTCCAGGTAGGCATAGACGATGCAAAACAAATTTTTTTTTGGATCTTTTCGCTTTTGCATCATCAATTTTGTTCTCTCTGCATTAGATGGACATTCAATTAACACAATTCATCTAGCGCTTTTAAACTAATATTAGTTTAAACATTTAAAACCTTCTGCAATATCTAGATACTTTATATTAATTATCAAAAAAATATTTAGCACCATGTCAACTTCCAAAAATACCCCATGGTCAATATACATCTGGATACAGAGCAGGTCTCACTATAGCTAATGGTTCTAGTGTGGCTTATACCTGCAATGAACACGAAGAGCATCCACCAGCTCCTCAACATATCCAATGCCTTCTGGGTAAGTTAAATACGCTTTACTTACCTTCTACAATTCCTAAACGGAGATAAAATGATCAACACTAGCAATAAAATGTCTCTCTAATAAAAGTTTCGACATGTTTTCTATTTTTAAGGGATTCTATTAAAAATCTCACCTACTGCTCTTACATCCACCTCTAATGCTAACCCGACTTATCATTTTATGTCATAGGTGAGTTGGAACCGAAAACACCAAACTGTAAACCAGGTCCTGAGGGAAGCAAATCAGAGACACAATATTTAGGAGGTAGTGATATTGTAAAAGGTGGAGAAATAACTGTTATACAATATGGAAACGCTGGAGGAAATGCTTGTGGACCACCAGCAAAGTAAAACACTTTTGTTCTTATCCGTAATTTTGTTAATATAAAAAAAATAACCGCTTTTATAGAGTACGCGGCTCCTTAATATACAGAAACGGGCATCCTATAGTTGAAGACGAAAACAATTTTCCCGATGGCAGCGAAGTAACATTCAACTGCATAGAAAGCATCATGGGCGAAAAAACAACGTGGAAAATCATCTGCGAAGATGGTAGTTGGATAGGCAGGGCACTCAACTGCGGTAAATGTGAAAATAATTTTTAAAAATATCAATTTGACGTTTCGAATTGGTTATTTAGATGCAGATGATGTATCCGGGCCGCAGATTCCGCACAACAGTACATGCATTTACCGTAACCAAGAGCCGAACGTAATATCGTTTTTCAACGATCAACAGATACGAGAAGACGTCGTGGAGTTTCCAGCCGGAGCGATACTTATTAGTCGATGTACGGATATTGGGAAATTTGCTATGATCGGTCCGAATAAAAGGAGATGTATGGGAGGAGATTGGGATGGTGTGAAACCGGCTTGTTTCGGTCTTAATCAAGCTAATGATTACTCGATGGAAAAACCACCGACTATTTTATTTAGACATCAATTAGGACCGATAGCGCAGTCAAATGAAGGTAAACTTATTGTTTACCCAGGTACGATTCTTCATATGGAATGTTTGTGGATAAGAAGATTCGGGAATCCTAAATGGACAGTTAGTCATGATTATAGGTAAAGTGTAAAAGTCTTATCTTGTTTTTAATACAACGTTTCGGTAGCGTTCCAGCATTCGTAATCAATAATTACTTTAATTTTGCTTTAAAGGTAAGATATTTCGCTCAACACAGTACTTAGGTATTTGTTAAAAGCAAAGAGATCATACTTGAATTCGATATGGATACGATATCATTCAAAATCACCAAAAAATATAACCGCCTAATAATAATCATCATCGTAAATAGGTATAATCACTGTCGTTCGTTAATAATTACCAAATTATATTAGTTTTAATATCATTACTAACCTCTGAATGTTTTCCCGCCTCCCAGTTTTTTCCGTTTACCCATATTTGGAAAATGAACAAAAACACAACACTACACTTTTCAAAATCACAAAAAAGTCAAAAATTACACAACACAGTATACAAAACTTTGGGATGCCACATTAAATTGGAAATACAATCACACTAACAAAACAAAGCCAACGAACAACGCCATTACAATCAATATCTGTCAATAGTGAGGAGTGGGATGCATGGAACGCACGCATGCGCTCATGATGAATTTGAAAATTTCAGTTAGGGGTAGGGGTAGGTTTTATCTATGGTTGTTTTCATAGATAATGGTTGTTTTTAGAAAATACCCAGAAGGATGGTCAACAGATCCTGGCAGAGATTCACAATTAGAATACAGACTGTCCATTTTTCACGCTTCTAAAGACGATTCAGGTTTATTTACGTGTGTTACACCAGCTCGATACACGCACTCTGTGGAAATTGAAGTAAAAGGTATGAAAAATTATCCCCGTTTAGAGTGTCGAATTAAATGGTTTCAATTTTCAGCCATTCATTGTCCCGTTGTTCCGCAAAGAAGAGGATTAACGGTTAATACTCAAAGTACAAAAATGAATACTCGATTGAAATTTTCTTGTATCAACGGAAATGCTTTGATAGGCACTCCGGAAGTCGTTTGTCTTCCATCTGGAAATTGGAGCGCGCCGTTTCCAATATGTGAAAGTTAGTATTTTTTAATAGTATATTACGTAACGTGTGTGGTAAGAAGCATTTTACGCACGAATGGTAAAGTTACGTACTATACTTTACCTACGAACTACTTGTACTTGTATTTATAAGAAGCATAAGAAATAACAGTTACATAATTAGAGGTGCTTGGTAAACTCCATCTCTATTACTCCATTACCAATGAAAGAAGCACATTAAACAATAACGTTTAATCCTTATTAATATATTGTTGATACTCGAAAGTTTATTTTTCAATTATAATCAATACATATACTTAGCCTTGTGTTTTTCATAGTTAAACGTGGCCATATCGAATGTTTTCACAGAGTAAATTTTGAATAAAATGGCGACGTCTATTGACAGTTGCTAAGATGTCGCTAGGGAAGCAATTAAAATGTATGTTTGGTTGCCTACACCACAGGTACCTAACTGTCAATATAAATATAATGTATAAGATGTGCGTTGGGTTGCCTGCAGTATAAGATGTGCGTTGGGTTGCCTGCAGAAAATCGTTGAGTAATGTAGGTAAATCATGCATTAATGGGTGTCATTAATGTATTAACGTATGACGTGTCGACGGAAAATCCAATTATTGTATAATTAATATCAAATTTATATGAAAAATATTGTAGGTATTGAGTGTGGTGAAGTTGGAGTGGTACTTAGTAACCATTTAAAAGTACTGGTCGTGTCTAGAGAAGTAGGAGGGAGAGCTATTTTCAGCTGTGATCTCGGGTTTGGGCTTAGAGGATCTTCCGAGACTATTTGCCAAGCTAGTGGCGATTGGGCGACCCCATTCCCCACTTGCGAAGGTCAGTGTAACAAATTTATCTCCCTCCTATCTGGTTTCATGGTAATAAATGTAAGTTGTTTTACATTATTTTTAGAAGTGCACTGTGACAGTCCTAATCCTCCAGAAAATGGTTATATTCAAGGCAGCGGCCCTTACAAAGCCGGAGATGTCGTTCAAATTAATTGCCATCCTGAATATATGATGGAGGGACAACCTATAATAGCTTGCCAAGAAAATTCAAGATGGTCTGGAAAGATGCCGAAATGTGAGTTGTTTATTGTATTTATAGAACGACCCTCGTAATAAAATATATTCTGATTGGTTCAAGGTGTGCAAGCTTGCTCGTATCCAGGTACCACGATAAGCGGAAGGATGTCGTCGGTGAAGTTCTTTTATAAAATTGGAGAAAATATTACGTTTATTTGCGAAGAGGGGCTTCAACTTAGAGGCGCGGCTATGTTGAAATGTTTAAAAAATGGGAAATGGTCGAATACTATCCCTACTTGTCTCACTGAGCATTCTGATACACCGAAACAAATATCCGTTTTGTAGAAAGCCTACTATACAGTTTTCGAAAAATCATATCTTTATAGTTACCTACAAAAATATAATCATATCTCCTAAATCCTTCTCTGTTTTTAGTAGATACGTTGGTATACCTATATATAGATGTGAAGATTTAATAAATATATACGTTTTAATTCTAATTTTTCACTTCACCTCGTAAGTATGCCAGGCCTAGGCAATTTAATAATGTTTTTTACCTTCAAATCTTTATTAATATCTGCAAACTCTGCATCACATATTGCCCAGTATTTTAATTATGACTATTTACATAACATCCTGTAGTCTGCCAATTGCGAAACATAATAATATATTCAATTATCTTGCGGGATCTTTCGCTACCAAAAAATCGATCATCGACAATGCACTGTATTGATATACCCCGCATGTTATGACTAATCATGGGATCATAGATAATAGACGCGGATATAGGATTCGAAGTCGTAGGTGGCCGTGCATTTGCATCTAAAATCTAAAGCGGGAACGTAACAGCGTTATTGTTTTGTTTACCTGCGCGTCGCGACACGCGCACTCCAGATAACCAATAGCAACCATCCACTATTGGAAATATCATGGAGATAACCTCAAAATGTTCACTTGAAAAGGTAGGGACGCTATTGTTTCGTTTACGGTCTGTGAGCGGAGGCGCGCTTCTAATTTGAAACAAATTTAAAAGTTTATTTATCAGCGTTTGATAAAAAGTTTTGTTTTGATTGTACGTACGTACGAGTTGTGCTGTTGTGTTGGAGAATAGTTTATATTTGTGTGGATTTACCTATGTGAATTTTGTTTATTGTTTAAAGATGTGAAAAAATGAGTGATATAATAGGAAAAAATTCGGATTGTATTAAAGATAATCGAGGTGTTGATGAACTTGATGATTTACCGAAGAGAACTTTTATACGAGTAAGTATTATTTTAATGTTAATAAATTTACAAAGCTTCATGTACATTTTCCGGCTTATGTACAGTACTGTACATACATTTTTCTTATTGTTGACGATATTAAATATATAAATAAGTATTTTACATTCCTTTTTATGGTACCTATAGCTTGATAATCCCATGGCCATTAGTAATTAAGTATTATGAAAATTGTAATATTGTCGTGTAGGTATATTTACGTATTCAGTGAACCTTATACAAGAAGTTTTGTAACTTTACAGTTATTTGCAATCATTTTTTTGAAGACTGTATATTTTATATTATAAATTAAGCAAGTTTCCAGGAAATTATGGTAAATAATTAACTTCCTGGGTTTTTGGTCGAAACAGATTTATTAGTATTCTAGGTCCTATTTATAATAAAATTCAATTATTTAGATACAGTCAGGTAGGTAAAAGATTAAAGTCATTGTAATCAATAATATTCTTAAAAGTATTCATAAGGATATTCCTGGGTCGGTACAATAAGCTTATAGGCTAGGTAGGAAGTCATAGAAGGTTTAACTCTTTTGTGGTTTCTTACTTTTGAATAGTAAAAAAATTAAAAAGGGGAAAGTGTTTGTGGATAGATTTTGATGATAAATACAGTTATCGGGTCCTAATCCTATTGATTTAGATGCAAATAAAGATAAGGGGGTAATAAACATAATATGAATCATGGTGTAGTAAATACTTGGGTGATACCTAAAAAAATTAATGGGAAACTCGTCACGGTTATAAACTTATTATTTTATGGAAAATTTCGTAGAAATGCTAAGATAGAACAATACATTTTAAATGATTCTGTGAAAATATATTAATCATACTAAAAAGATGTGAGGCTGAGAAAGGATTAAATTGATAGATACCCAAAAAACTACCTTCAAATGCATAAAACTGTAACTGTTATGACTTGTTTTATCAAGTCGAACACACTAAAAAGGTAAGAACTAACGGAAATTTTAGAACAATAGGATTCAGGCCTATCGATAATAATTGTTTTATAATCTATTGTTTTAAAAACAATGAAGTGCTTAAAACGAGAATCAATAAAATGTTAGGAAACCAAAAAAAGCACCAGGGTTGTCAAACATATTTTTCAATGCAATTTCTATCAGTCCATTGACATTGAAATTCTTGTATTAGGTGCATGCAAAATAATTACAGCTATTATGATTATAGCACAATTATAAAAATTAATTATAAATAAAAGTATTTATTAGCGTGGGAATAAGATTCCATTTTAAACACGCTTCAATGATATATTTATAATAATAATTCAATTAGAATCGGTAATAGATAATATTATTCAAGCGAAAATAACTAGAGAACGAAATTTCATTTATTGGCTTCGGTAATTTCGCAAAGAATAATTTCACCAAGAAACATTTTCAAGTATAAAATTCAACTTGAAATCTGTCTAAAACTCACCCTTTTTAAACTAGGTATTTGTTATTATTGCCATTTAGACTTGCTGCAAATGCAATACGCATATATACAGATGGCTCAAAAATGAAATGATTCGGTCCTTCACCAAGTGATTGGCATAATCGAAAGATCATTGGACAACAAAGAGTCCACCCTGGGTATATTCATAGATATATCGAGAGAGCGTTTGATAAAACAACCTTTCCAACAATTACCCAGCAACTTAACTCCAGGAATGTACCTCTGGTAGTAGGAGAATGGATACTCAAGATGTTCTCTAGTAGAGCAATAAGTATCAATGTAGAAGACATCACAGTAAGAGGACTGGTCATGAGGGGATGTCCTTAAGGAGGAGTCTTTTCACCCCTTCTGTGGAACATAGTCCTGGATACCCTGATCAATCACCTCAACAATAATGGATTCTACACAATTACATATGCAGTTGATATAGCTATTGGTGGGAATTGACGCTTTATCAGGTCTCCTAACACCTTGCAAGCCTATTTTTTCAAAAAAATATAAACTTTACTTTTAAAACGACTTTAAAAATCATAAAATTTGAAAGTCCGCCAAAACGCGCTTTACGTCATAAAGACGGCTGCCCCATGGTGTGACGTCATTTGTTTACGTTCTTATTCGTGTATCACGCTCTGAGTTCTTGTGACCTAGGAACGTATTTTTTGGCAAAAAATACCTGTGACCAAAAAAATTTGGGCTTTGACCTTGAACTAAACCTCAGATATTTCTCTAAAAACTTATTTGTAAGCTTTCAAACAGTAACTATTACTATATCTCGAAAAACCGCTATGGAAATTACAACCTACTGTATAAAATTGCAATAAAATTTGTCCTTGAAACTAGTTTTTAAAATAATTCCAGAATGAATCAAAGAATTTTGTATTTTAATGACTTCGTGTTAATATGGGAATTACTATTTTTTAAATAGCGGTAGATTTCGTAGTAGGTATTAATATTATAATAAAATTTCAGTAACTGTTGCTTTTCAAACTTCATTCTCACTTCCTCTTTTTCCTTCTTTCTTTCCCATCACTCTGTACCTACTTGATGTAGGTACATACATTTTTTTCTAAAAGTATTTTCTATTCCAACGGCATTAAACACTGTAAGTAGCGTTGAAAGTAAATGCTATCCATTTAGTAAAACCATTTGAAACTCGCCTCACCGTTATGTTGCATTGACATTAAATGAAGCCAGTTCAATATTTACGTACACGATACCATCACGATACTCACCTTGAATTTTTTTTTTCGTAAAAACTAGTAGTGGCTATTTTACTTTCCTGTTGATATTAATGTTACAGGAAAAAAATGTCATTTACAGTTTTGTTCATAGAAAATAATTAACTTAGAAGATTTCTAACTGGACCATTTAAAAATTGAAAATAAGAATCTCTGTTACGTTTATCGTTAGTAAATTATTTTGACACTTTTTGTGGTAACACGACTAAATATCCTGTCCAAAAATATCCCCGACCTACAAACACCCCTCCCGTAATCTCCCCAGCCAATAAAACCCTGTTCAAAAATATCCCCAACTGAAAATATTTGGTAAAGAAAGTAAAGGTAAAAGAAAATATATCTATTCCCTTCCCCTTCTCGAAAAAAGTATCAAATTATTTAATATTCATGTCTATCTATAAAAATACATATTCATTCCCTTCCCCTTCTCGAAAAAATATAAAATACTTTGCATTCCACGTG